>CM060349.1:3855423-3880423 GCA_030674155.1 Stramonita haemastoma
TTGGATATCTTTTCCAATGGGTTTAGATAAGACCGATAGGATTGAAATTGGTCTGTAATTTGAAGGACAAGAAGAATCTCCAGATTTGTGGACTGGTATGACTTTTGCTCTTTTAAATATCAGAGGAAAGTTGCTTTTATCTATCCACAAGTTATATAGATATGTCAGTGTTTCAGCTATAATTGGACCAGAAAGTTTCAATATTTTTCCATACAGATTGTCAAGGTCACGTGTTCTGGAATTGTTTTTGAGAGATAGACTTTCCAACACGTCTTTAATTGTCATTGGCAATAAATCAACCAGGAATTTAATTTCTTTTGATTCAATATATTCTTCTAAGTATTGGAGATCATTTTCATTTGACTTATCACATGATATGATTTTAGTAGCGATGTTTGAGAAATGGGTGTTCAGTTCATCAGCTGTTATGTCTTTAACTGTCTTTTGGCCTTTTGATATAGGTCTATTACATAAAATATTGATGGCTTTCCATACCTGGTGAGAGTCGGTAGTTGTGATTAATAGTTTTTGAAAGTAATCACGTTTTGATCTCCGTTTTAGTGAAGTTACTTTGTTTCTTTGCATTGTAAATTCTTCTTTTGTACCATGGGTTTTCAAATAGTCTCTTAAGCGCATTTCAGTCTCTATGTCTTTTGTTATCCAAGGAGGTTTAATTTTTTCTTTAACTCTTTTTTTGATGAAGGGGGCATGCCTATCATACACTGAAATAAATGTGGTAATCCAGAATTCTGCACCTTCGTTGGGGTCTCTGATTTGATATATGTCTTGGAATAGCAAGTTTATCAAGTCTGAAAGAAAGTCTTGTTTGTTGAAGTTATCAAATTTTCTGTAAAAGATGGTTTTATGTCCTACTTTGGGAATTTTGACACTATGTTTAAACCAAGTAAAATACACAGAATTGTGATCACTGCATCCAGAGGAGGGGGCACATACTTCTGTTATGTTTTGTTTTGCAGTGGTGTAGATATGATCTATCAAAGTTCTAGAGTTATCTGTTACCTGAGTTGGTTTGTCTATTAGTTGTTCCAGGCCATGCATAGTAATGTTGTGTCTCCATTTAGGCTTGGGTTTTAATAAGTCGATGTTAAAATCCCCAGAATAATTGTTTTATAGTTTAAAAGTGTCATTTCATCCTTAAGAGAGTTGAATTTTTCAAACCATTCTGTGATTTCCGAAGGATTTCTGTATATGAATCCTATTAATATTGGACTATTGTGTTTTAATTTTATTTCAACCCAAATCGATTCAATGTCATAAACATCAAAGTTGTATAGTCTTTTACAACTCAGTGAAGAAGTGAAATATGTTAATAACCCAGTGGACTTGGGCTTATGTGGATCCTGTAGAAAGATCTGATATCCTGAAATATTCATGCATGTGTCAGTTACGTGTGGTGAGAGTTGAGATTCAGCAAGGCAAAACAAATGAAATTCATTCCCGTTGTTGTGCAGTATGGTCGAAATATCATCTTTTTTGTTTGTTGCATTGTTGATATTCAGGTAGCCTACACAGAGGCCTTGCTTTGTGGGCCACCTGTCTAAAGTTAGAGACATGTTAAGATTGATTGTTTTTATATATGTATGTATATAAGATCTATCAAAATAGGAGACTTGATTATCAAGTTTTTAGACAAAATAAGCTATAATACAATTTTGAAAACTAAAATATCAACACAAATCAAAATCTGTAAGGAATGAATGTGGTATAATAAACAACTTTTTGAATCCAGTCCCATTTTTACATAGATCATATAGTCATAAAAAATATATAAAGCATATAAATTGGGAAAAAATATTTTGGGAAAACTAAGATACAATAATTTCTGCTAAATCAATATAACCAATCACACACTAAATATTAATATGATACTAAACACAGAGAGATACAGTGATGAAGAATAATAGATGTGAAAGCAAACGAAAATTAGTATGCAGAATTGGTTCAAAACTCCAATCCACCTAGCCCAACCCAACAACTGCCCTGTTGCAAGAGTCTCTGGATCCCATATACCTGCTAGATATAGAAGGCAATTTATCCACTCAAATGTGACGTTCCAGCACAAAGTGAGTCTGATCTCATAATCTGGCTTTTTGCATATTTTATATGATACTAGATGTAATTTGAATGCTCTTTCTGCTGGTGAAAACCCCATCAAAATCTGATCATTAGTTTTTGAGATAGCCGGTTTGGAAGGGGGTTTACCTGAAAGCGGCCATTTTGAGAAAATGAAGAAAAACTGAGTCACAATTTCAATGTTAAATTTTTCTTAGCAAGCAATGTTTAATCTTTATAAAACTCTACATACTGATTAGGTACACAACGAAATGCATACCTACAAAGTTTTGTGGACATATATGAATTTTCTCAAATATTAGACCTATTTTAATGGGCGACTACCCCTGGCCTCGGTGCTCATTTTGGCTGATTATTGTATCTCGGGGTCTACAAAAGATTTTGCAGTAATATTTTACACAGAAAGAGAAATCATTATTTAAAGCTAGAATATTAAATTTCAACAGTGAATATCATGGGTAAATATTTTTATGATTAAAAAAATTTTTGTGTGTGAAAAACAGGTAATCTCCTCATGGACAATTAACTAATGTATGGAATGTTGAAACTAAAATCATTACAAAGGCAAAACATGTGAATAGAAAGGTACCATGGACAGAAATTAGGATATTTAAATTCACTTAGGTGTAGACAAGACCAATCTGGATTTTACTTAAAATCAACAAAATTACATTACCAAATTTAACCATGCTTAAAATTAAAACTTTGATAGACCAAAATTCTTTGAATAATAGCATTTATTTCAGAAGTCATTTTTGCATCTACATACAAGGTTTCAGGGGAATACTTACTAAAGAATATTGTAGAAATTGAAAATTAATCCAAAGTTTTATGATAATGTGAACATGCACAAAACCCCAGTCTTTTCCCTAGCCAAAATTAGACTCTGAAAACTTATTATCCTTAAACTGTAATTTCTTTAGCCACAGCTTTGAACAACACTTACCTACACATAAAACTTATAAAGCCATAATGTGCACATACTAGTGAACCACACACACACACACACACACACACACACACACACACACACACACACACACACACACACACACACACACACACACAGACAGAGTAAAGCAAGTGTAAACTAGTTTTCATTCTTCTAGAATTAAACATTTATCAGCTGTTATATCATATGTTACTCAATATTTTCATCATCTCTCATCCACTACCTGTGATACATGTGTCTCTTTCCTTAATGAGTATGCATATATATGTGTATGCCATGTACATGTTCTACATTAATTTCATGTTTAGTTTGTTTTTGTTGGTTTTTTTGTTGTTTCCAGGTAAGTTGTCTATATTTCTGGTCTCAGTTAACTGATGCATTTGTAGTTCTTGTTTTCATATTTCATTGTCTTATTTTGAAATGATTTATAATAGTCAGACTTTATGAAGCAGTTTTGTGTACAAAAAAATTTTCTTGTGAGAGTGAGATGAACAAGAATGATAAAATTTGATATTTTGGCAGTGAATAGCATTTTGATTTGACTTCACACACACACACACACACACACACACACACACACACACACACACACACACACAAACACACACACACACACACACACACACACACACACAGAGTATACACACACTGCATAGTGTACTCTTGACTCTGATCCCCTTCCTCACTATCTTTTCTTGAATTTTTTCCCAGAATCAATATTTTAGAAATCAAGATTTTTTTAATTGAAAAACTGAAGCCAGAGCTCTGCTTAATATTAAATAAAATCATCAAACAGCAACATAGTTTCAACACATGGAATTTTTCATACCCACCCACTCATTCACACACACACACACAGACACACACACATACACACACACAAACATACACACACACACACAAAACACATACACACACACACACACACACACACACACACACACACACACACACCACACACACACACACAACACTACCCCCAACATACATGAAACTGAGCATTTACACACACACACACACACACACACACACACACACACACACACACACACACACACAACACATGAAATTACACACACACACACACACACACACACACACACACACACACACACACACACACACCACACACACACACACACTTTTTAAACATGATTTCTCATCTGTAGCTAGTGCATTATTCTATACACAGTAGGCCTAGGGTATCTGACACAAGTTTTTGTTTTTCAGCCTATTTTTAGCATGGCACTTGTCAAAAAGGCTGAACCTTTTACTCTCTGAGAAATTGGTGTTCAGTTTAACTAACTCGATGATGTTGAGATAAAGCATACTGACAAAATATAGTTCACTGTAATTATCTTCATCGTGCATCGTGCATGTGCATCGCTTGAATCAGAAGCACTATTGTTTTTCTGTTCTTGATGAACGAGGGTCATTGCCCATTTCGATTCAGTCACGTCAGGGATATCAGCCCCATCGTTTCCCCTTACATTTTCATAAATAACACTTCAATAGGTTGGAATAAAGTCCTCACTTCATTACTAAAGATTTTCTGAATCCTATCCCAAAATAATATCGTTTGCTTTTGACTGGACTTCCAAAGCAAGTGACCCCATTTTGTTTTGCAGACACTGCAGAGTGGCTGAGCTAGGTCACATGCTCTCTCGGGCCAATGAGAAGAAGGAAATCCTTCCCTAGGGATGTTTTGTTTACGATTCCTTCCCTTTTTTGACCATTTTCATTGGATAAAGTTTTCACTCAACCTAGAAATAGTTGACACAGATTGAAGGTCCAGACCCAGAGCTTTGAAATGGTGTGTCACTCGGGGGTCTACTGTAAATATCGAGGGGATGCAGGTTGCCGAGAAGTCGTTATCTTCGGATTTTTTTCATCAAAATTGCTGGTCTTCGGCTGTGGTAGGTGTTTTAAAATGCAATGTTGACAAGAAAGGAAGCTAAATATAATTATTTTAATGATGTTTTCTGGTGAAGAAATGTTTATATCATCAGTTTTAGTCAAAATCTCCAAATCGGTACCTGACACCCCTACTGCATATTTTGGGCTCTAGTGGAAAAAGGCTGAAGATAACATCCACTCATTTCGAAATGGAATGTCACAAATAGTATACACACAAGAGAGAGAGAGAGAGAGAGAGAGAGAGGAGAGAGAGAGAGAGAGGAGAGAGGAGAGAGAGAGAGAGAGAGAGAGAGAGAGATTTCCATTCAGGAATAATTGAAGCAATCATTTATCATCAATGTGAACACTGCATTTAACATTTGGACACCTGCACAAACACATTTGTAATTATTTAGAACATTATACATGGGCTATATGTTTGATGCAGGCTTGCAGGCAGACATTTATAGCACGCATGCACACACACCTCCCCCCACACATAGTTGTTCTTGTTCAATATGCTGATGACCTTTGTATATGGAAAAGGGTAGCAATGAAAAAGGTAACACCTAAAAGACATTTGAACTATGTTAGAAAGTTACATCAACTTGAGCTGGATAAAATTTATCACTATATGGTAGAAAATGGGTTAAGTCTTTCCACAGAAAAGACACAAGCTGTACTTTTTAATAATGGTGCTGATCCTCCTAAACTTCCTGTTTTCAAGATTGGTGAAAAAACTCTGGATTATAAGCCTATGGTAAAATTTCTAGGTGTCATACTTACTTCAAAATTAACATGGCATTGTCATATCGAATATGCTTTGAACAAAGCCAGAAAAAGTCTAAATATACTAAAGGCAATCAGCAAGCAAATATGGGCACAGGATTCAGTTGTACTTAAACATTTATCATTATCTCTGGTTCATTCTAAACTAACATATGGCCAAGAATTATTCTTCAGTGCTCCCAGATATCTTTTGAACAAAATTCAAAGCCTAGATTGTAAAGCTTTCTGGATTGCTTTGGGAGTTCCGTTTCATGCATCTTCTTTAGGAACATACAGAGAAATTGGGGTATTACCTTTAGATGATTATCGTAATTTAGTCTTTAGCCGTTTCAAAGTATATCTTAAGAAGTTCAACAGTTGAAAACAATATTACATCGGAAATTTCAATCAGATCTGACTTAGACTTTCCCAACAGAGCTAAAAATATATCTTCTCTTGCTTCAATTGGTACATATACTTCCAATATCCTTAAAGAGGAAACTATTAATCCTAAAGATTGGCAAAAGTCCACCCCTATTTTAACACCTGTTCCAAAATGGGAACTTCAGAAAGCATACTTTGATATCAACCATCTCTCATTAAAAAAAGAAGAAAATGCGAATATTCTTGGCTCTTACACAAATACACACTTAGAAGATACATACCCTTCTCATCTTAAGATATACACTGATGGGTCCCTTCTTGAAAATAAGGAAGCGGGGGCAGCATTTATCATTCCAGCTTTGAAAGTTGAAAAGTCCTATCATATTGGCAAAAATCATTCCATCTTTACTGCTGAACTTACTGCTATTTTGATGGCTTTGTACTTTCTGCTTGATTTTCCAATTACTGTTTTGCAGATTTTGTTTTGCGTTGATTCTAAATCTGCATTACAGTGTCTTAATAACTCGTCATCGATGGTCAGGCAGAATCTTATCACTGAAATTAATTTTTTGATACATTTTCTCATTCTGAGGGGTTCGAATGTCACTTTCTGCTGGGTTCCATCTCACTGTGGTCTTTATTTCAATGAAAAGGTTGACAAAGCAGCCAAAAAGGCGGCAAAACATTCTAGTTGTTCGAATGTTTTAGACATTCCTCTTTCTCTTCATGAGGGTTATGCTTTGCTTCAAAATGTTTGCTGGAAACATGTAAAAAAAAAACATGAAGAGGCTGGCTATCCCCAGCATACTTGTTCAGTTCTGGATATTGAGAACATCCTTTGTACTCAGTATGGCTTTCAAAAAACCAGCACTAGAAATATTGTTTCTCTAATTCACAGATTGAAATTAAATGCATTTCGAGCAAAATTTGCCAAAAATTTAAAATGCATATGTGGTGAAAAACTTTCCAATGTTCATGTTTTGTATCATTGTCAAGGTTTAAAACAGTTCCTACCATCATTTCAAGATAAGTCTCTGCAAGAAGGGTTAATCAATCCAAAGTTACTGTGTGAGATAGCATTGTCTCTGATAAGATCCCCAGTATTCTCTTTTTTAAATTTTTTTTTATAAAGTATGACTGTGAAGACTGTGAAATTATAACACCCTACTGTGGCAATGTACTTTTTGCTTTATTCACGGCAGCCATCACATGTAGTTTGCAATTGTTCATCTAACAGTTTTAGAGTTTAAAGTTTTTTGTTGTTCGATGTTTTTGTTATTATTTGTGTTTCTTATGCCATGTTTTGCGACATTCTAGTTATATAGATTTGTAATCAGTCTTCTTATGCACATAATTACCAACACTTTTTTTTTTAAACCCTCATCTCCTTCTTACCCCCCCCCCTCCCATCCTTCCTTTGTCTAATAGATCTATCACTTTAAGTGTACAGACGTAAAATCAAAGACACACACGCATGTTCACATAATTATTATACACATACACACGTGGTGCATACGCACAAGCAAGCACGCATGCTTTCATACCATGCAAGCACGCACATGCTCACCGGCATATCCACAGACACACAAACACACACACACACATACGCATGCACACGCACTCACCCACACATGCACGCACACACACACACACACACACACACACACACACACACACACACACACACACACACGCACTCACCTATGCTTACATACACACAAACACACACACACACACACACACACACCACACACGTGGTGAAACATGCATACACATGTTCACTTACACATACACTCAAACACACACTCCCCCCTCCCCTTCCCCTCCACACATACTCACTGGTACACACACACACACACACACACACACACACACACACACACACACACACACACACACACACTTTACGAAAGAAGAAACTAAGGACAAGTACAGGGATCCAGAATCTGATAATAATCATTATATTAATGCTCCTTTAACTATAAATGAAATACGAGAGGCTTTATCTTCTCTGCCCAATAAAAAGTCATCTGTTGGACTTGATGGTATCTCAAATGATATGTTAAAACATCTACCAGGAAAATGGATTGCTTTCTTACTCAACATTTTTAAAAAATGTTGGATCACAGGTGAAGTGCCTCAAATTTGGAAGCAATCAATTGTTATACCAATACTAAAGCAAGGAAAACCTCGAAATGACAAGAAAAGTTACAGACCTATTGCTTTGACATCCCATGTCTGTAAACTTATGGAAAGAGTAGTCTTAAAACGATTAGTTCACTTCTGTTGTAAAAATAATATAATACCAGCTAACCAAACTGGTTTTCAGAAAGGAAAATCATCAATTGACCATTTAGTGAAACTCACCACTCAAATTAAATATCAATTTGCAAGAAGAAAAAATATTCTTGCAACATTTTTTTACATTAAAAAAGCCTATGATCAAGTATGGCATGCCAAATTACTGTATAAACTGAAACATATAGGACTGTCGGGACACATTTACTGCTATATAAAAAGTTTCTTGAGTGAAAGGAGCATGCAAGTATGGGTAGGGAATACATATTCAAAATTTTAGACCTCTACAGATGGGTCTACCTCAAGGCTCAGTGATAGCACCGATTTTGTTCAATATCTTATTGTATGATCTACCTAATCATATTTCTAACTCAGTAACCATTGCTCAATATGCAGATGACATCTGTATGTGGATGAATGTAACAATGAAACGAACAACCCCCAAGAGGGCTTTAAATCACATAAGAAAGGTATATCAAACAGAAATTGACAAAGTAAATTGGTATATTTCAGAAAATGGGCTTACAATGTCCCCAGAAAAAACACATATGGTACTTTTTAATAACGGTAGTAATCCCAATGATCTTCCATCATTTAGATTAGAAAATGACGTCATTCAATATGAGCAAGCTGTGAAATTCCTTGGTGTTATCATTACTTCCAAACTTAGCTGGAATTCACACATAGAATATATAATTAATAAAGCCAGAAAAAACATTAACCTTTTGAAAATCATCAAAAAGCAAAAGTGGGGTCAAGACCCTTTGATACTGAAGCACTTAGCAACATCACTTGTTTTTCAGTGCTCCAAACTACCTAAAAAGAAAGCTATAAAGTTTAGATTGCATGGCATATCGCCTTGCGCTTGGTGTTCCCTTCCATGCATCATCTTTTGGTACATATAAAGAAGTAGATGTTCTTCCTTTAGAAGAATACAGACGACTAGCATGTGCAAAATATATTGTCAGAAGTTCTTCATGCAGCAATTTTGTCGCAAAAGAGGTTAAAATGAAATCCGATGTCGATTTTCCCAAAAGAGCAAGAGGCATATTTTCCTTATCTACAATTAGGTCATATTCGAAAGAATTACTGGACAAAACAGGAATCATCCCAGAGAATGTTGATGTCGAACAAAAAACCACACCCTGTCCAAAGTGGGAGCAAAACAGAGCACACTTTGACATTGAGCATACACCTTACAGGAAAGACGATAATCCACATATTGTAATCAGTTCTGTCAGATCACACATTGAAAACACATACCCAAACCATCTAAAAATCTATACAGATGGATCACTTCTTAGCAATCATCAAGCAGGTGCAGCCTTTGTCGTCCCTGAATTTAAAACTGAAAAATCTTACTACCTTGGAAAAAATCGATCTGTTTACACAGCCGAACTAATGGCAATTTTAATGGCTTTAAACTATATCAATGAACTACCTTTTCTTATCAACCAAATCTTATTTTGTGTAGATTCAAAATCAGCCCTACACTCACTTAGATCTGCTTCAGTAAAACCGCATTGCAATATTGTGACAGAAATTCATCATTTAATACATTGTCTCATTTTAAGAGGAACAGATGTGAGTTTCTGTTGGGTTCCATCTCATCTTGGCTTTTCTTGCAATGAATGGGCAGATCGCGCTGCTAAAAGGGGTGCAAAACAAGAGAACCGATCAATAATTTTAATACATCCACTCTCAATTTCTGAGACTTACAATCTATTGGAAAAAGAATCCAAGAATGAAATGAAATTATTAGTTAAAGATTTTGGTAGCATTTCTAAACATCATATTGTAAAGGCTTATAACTTAAAAAATATAGTTTCGAACTTTCCACATTATAGTATGGCAAAGCTCAGACAAGTAATCTCGCTACTTTACAGACTAAAGCTAAATGCATTTAAAACAAAATTTGTGACAGGCGTTACGTGCTGTTGTGGTGAAAACATTTCAATTTTTCATTTGATTTTTGAATGTAAAGTTTTAAAAACCTATTTGCCCAATATTCCCGATTGTTCATTAGAAAATGTTTTCAGTGGTTTTTCATTAATGTTCAGAATTTGTGAATGTTTGCTTCAAAGTCCAGTTGCCCGTTTAGTTTAGTTTGGACTTTAGCTTTTTCTTGTTTTAATAACATTTTAATTTTACCGATGATAATTATTGCCTGTTAAAAACACACACACACACACACACACACACACACACACACACACACACACACACACACACACACACACAGGCACACACCACACACAAACACGCACACAGTCACACACACAGTCACACACACAGTCACACTCACACACACACACAGTCACACACATACACACACACGCGCACACACACACACACACACACACACACACACACACACACACACACACACACAGATATTGTAGCATTTATTTTACTCAAGTTTACTTGCTTCTATTTGTCCTTTTTTATGGTTCAAGCTTTACTGATAATTAGACCTATAATTTTTTTTTTTTTAATCCTCCATTCACCTGTCCTCACAAACACACAGACATACTTCCTCCTCCCCCCCCCTTTATTTGTCTAAAATCACTTTTTAGTGGATAGACGTTAAAAGGAAGACACACACACACACACACACACACACACACACACACACACACACACTATTGGGTCAAACAATGGAGTAGATCCGAAAGTACTTTCACAAGTGGCTGTGTATCTGCCATGGAGTGTTGTCTTCCTAACACACTTGTGACTTCTGAACAATGAGGGTTCCTTGGCTCGGGGATGGGAAAGTCTCTGTCCAGTAATAGACCTAGTGTGGTAGGCCTATTGTCGCTAGTCGCACTGTGGGGTGGGGCTGAAGTCGTCTTTATGTTGAAGGCAGCCGATGGTGAATGTACACCTTTGGCTGCTTCAGCATAGCTTGTCATGTCATTGGACTTTATAATATTGGGTCAGTAGTTTGTCTCAGGCCTCACGGCTGGCGGCTGTGGATGGTTTCCCAAACGGATGTTGAGGGCAAGAGTTCTGTTACCCTGAGGACTGGGATGGATGGGATCATCATATAGCGCCTTTTTAGGCGCTCCAGTCCTGGTGATGAAGGAGGGGGTGTTGTCAATAAGTACAACCCTCTCTTGACGGCAGGTTTCCCCAAGAGTAGCCATGACTGTGAAGCCTTGTCCCTCAGTGGATATTGTTGGAAGGGGGGAGGATGGAAGAGGCCTGTAGAGCAGCATAGGGGAAGATTTTTTTTAGCAGGTGGATCAGTTTTGTCCAATCTGCTTTTGTGACTGATCCTGCTTTACAGTCATTGATCCCCAGTGGAAGGTGACGTGCTGTATGTGTGGAGAGGGGCGGCGTGTTGACAGCCACTGACACAGGTGTTGCACTGTCAGGCCTGGTACTGACAGGTTGCAGACTTGGCGGCCCCCCACTGACATCTTTTTCTGGTCCACTCCTTTCAGCACTGAGTCACCTAACAACAAGGTGTTACACTCTAGGGGACTGTTTTTTGTTGGAGGGTTTTCAGGGGGCTGGAATGGGGGGTGTTTTCATGGTGCATTTGGGAATGGGAATTGGAGTGTAGGCTTTGGTGGGTGTGGGAGTGTGTGGGTGTCTGTTGTGATGTGTTTGTAAGGAGAGGCTGTTTGCTTGTGTTTTTGCTGTGAAGTTGCTGGAGTGTTGTTGCTTGTCTGCTTTTGTGTGAGTGTGGAGTATGAAGAATTGTCAGTCATGGTTTTGTCTGTGAAGAGAGCATATCTGTTGGATGTGTTTATATTGTATTCTACCTCTGTGAGTTGTTCTGCAAGTGGTTCAGTATTGTTGTCTGTCTGACTGCTTGAGTGTTTTGTGTGTTTAGTTGCACTGAGTGTTTGTATCTGTTTCTTGGTAGTATTGTTGATGTTGTGTTGACTGTCTTTGAGTGATTGTAGTTTGGAGTTGATTTCTTTTATTTGATCTGTCTGGTATTCTTGGTTGTTTTGTAGTTCTGTTACTTGTTGTGAAACATCTCTTTTCATTGTTTTCATGGAGGTTTTTTTTTTACTCTGGTTTCAGTGTCAGAGATGACCTGGCTGTTGTGTTTTGTTTCTTGACCTATTTGTGATATTTGTGATTTGAGTGTGTGTATTTCTTTCTGCATGTTGGAGATAGTGATGTTGGCTGCAATGAGTTGTTCGTGAAGCATTGTTATAATTTCTGTGTTGTTCAGAGATTGCATGGTGCATTGCTTGTTTGTGCTGTGTTGACTGCTGTTGTGGGAGATGTTTTGGAGTGGGGAGTGGGTTGGTTGGAGGTAGAAATGGGAGAGGGATGAGGCTGATGATCACATGGGGGAGTGGAGGGGGAGGGGAGGGGGGACTGAACTATACCTTGATCTTCGGTGGAAGAAGGGGTGGTGGGGGAGAGGGGCGGTGTTGCAGTTTCTTCCTCAGATGGATGGGCAGCTGTTGAGGGAGGGGGTAGAGGATCAGCTGAGAGGTCGGAGGGAGGGTGAGAGGGGATGGTCTCATTGTCATTAGTCGATGGAGGGGGTGATGTAGCCTGGTCAGGGGAGGGGGTAGGACCCTGGTCCTTTGGAGGTTGGTAGGGAGGAGAGGAAGGAGAGGCAGGGGGGGTAGTGGGAGGGTCCTGAGAGCTTGATGGTGAAGGGAGGGGTCGATGATCAGGCGAGGAGGGGTCATGGCGAAGGACGGAGGTGATGGTCACATCTGTAGGTGGAGGAGGAGGGGGTGAGGTTTCTTCATCAGGGGATGAGGGATGAGGCAATGTAGAGAGTTGGGGAGTGAGGCAAGGTGAGGAGTTTGGGGGGATAGGATCGGGTGAACTGGAGGGGGGAGATGATGACTGGTCAGGTGGGGGGGATTTGTCATCAGCAGCTGCAGTCTGGGGGCACTGGGATGACATCACAGGAGGTGTGCTGTCCGTGATGGCTGGTAGAGCTTGGTGGCTTGGTGACGCAATGGAGGACAGCACATCTGGGGCGTCTTCTGTGGATGGGTTAAGTTCAGCCAATTGATTGACAATGGCTTTCAGAGTATCAAACTCCTTCTGCACCCACGACTGGCACACATTTCCTTGTATTAAAAGTTTTCCTGTTGAGTGATAAATGTGAACAGTCAGGAGTTTGGTGGTGCCCTGATAAACCTGAATGAATGAGTGCCACAGTTCAACTGGAAGAGTTAGGGTGTATTCAGTGGGTATGGATAACTGGAGTTTGTCATTTTGTTCCTTTCAGAAAAGGTGGAGGAGATGCCTGATGGCTGGTATTTCCCACAGTATCTGTCAAAAAATATGAATCTCCACAGGGGTAGTCTACACTTGGGGGAATCGAAAGTTACTTGGCATGAGTCTAGTGTGGGCTGTATAGTTTCACTAGAGAACCACTTTGCACGCATGGAGCGTGTAGTAGGCCTCATTTTTAGAGGGAGCTGGTAGTATATTGTACAGTGTGGTTAGAAACACACACACACACACACACACTATATATATATATATATATATATATATATATATATATATATATATATATATATATATATATATATATATATATATATATGTAGTGCTAAGGAGAGAGAGAGAGAGAGAGAGAGAGAGAGAGAGAGAGAGAGAGAGAGAGAGAGAGAGAGAGAGAGAGAGAGAGAGGGGGACGTTAATCGGTGCCTTCTGCCTTGTAGACCATTTCAATAGTGCTTAGGCCTAGGGTTCCCACAGAGAACGGCATTGTTCATGAGGCAGTTTACCACTAATAATAAATAATAATACATGGAACTTATATAGCGCTATATCTTGTAAAAACAAATCAAAGCGCTTGCATTTGACCTATACATCACACAAGCAATTAATAACAATCTATGGTCCTCGCAAATTCGAACACACTCACACATGCAAGCGCACACACACGCACACGCGCACACGCCCGCGCACACGCACACACACACACACACACATCCACAAAGGCTATACACTTTGGCAGGTAGATGTCAAAGGCGGGGGCAGACAAGAGATGGAAACAGAAGGAGAAAATCTTAGGTTTGAAATAAGTGTGTCTTGAGGTTGGATTTAAAAGTTTCATAAGTAGGCTTTTGCCGGAGGGAGAGAGGCAGGTCGTTCCAGATCAATGGACCAGAAACAGAGAAAGAGCAGCGGCCAAGGGTAGATAGGTTGAACCTAGGTATTCTTAAGGACAAAGTATCTGCGGCCAAGCGGAGCGAGCGAGAAGGTGTGTACAAGTGAAGACATTCACAGAGGTAGGAGGGAGCAGTTTTGTGGAGGCATTTGTAACAGAGGGTATTGATCTTGTAGATTACTCTCTGTGGTACGGGCAGCCAGTGGAGAGATTGCAAGAGAGGGGTAATGTGCTCAGATTTTTTCTTTCTTAGGACCAGACGAGCTGCAGAGTTTTGTATACGTTGGAGGGAGTGGATGGATGATGCTGGCAGACCAGCTAAAAGAGAATTGCAATAGTCCAGACGTGAAAGAATAAGAGAAGTGACAAGTTTGGATGTTGCATCAGTGGACAGGTACTTTCGAATTGCACTAATGCGCCGTAGTTGATAGTAGCATGATTGACAGGTCTGGGTAATGAATTTTTGCATGGAGAGAGTGTTGTCGACAACGACCCCTAGATACTTCACAGAAGTGGATAGTGGAACTGACGTATTACCGAATTCTATTGAAGTTGTAGAGATGGAGGAGAGTTTGTGTTTGGTTCCTACGAGCATGGCTTCGGTTTTATCTGCATTTAGTTGTAACTTGTTTTGTATCATCCAGTGTTGGATATCTTGAAGGCAGCTGGTCATATTTGTCAAGAGAGATGGCAGATTTTCAGGTGTAACACTGCTTTGAATCTGAGAGTCATCAGCATAAAAGTGATAATTGATATGATAACGGTCTATTATATGTGACAGTGGAGCAGTATAGAGGGTGAAAAGAAGAGGGCCCAGAACTGATCCCTGAGGGACACCACATTCCAGTTTGGCAGGCGCTGATTGAATCTTGTTTACTGCAACTGTATGGACACGGTCTTTAAGGTAAGAAGTGAACCAGGTGAGGGCTGTGCCTTTAATACTGAACATGTTTTGGAGACGGGAGAGAAGAATTGAATGATCTATAGTGTCAAAGGCAGCAGATAAGTCGAGAAGAGTAAGAAGGGAGATTTTCCCAGAGTCAGAAGCATGAAGAAGCACGTTTAAGGTATGGACCAGGGTGGTTTCAGTGCTGTGGTTGACGCGATAGGCAGACTGGAAAGGGGGAAAGAGATTATTGGAAAGAAGATGGTTGTTGAGTTGTTTCAGAACAACTTTCTCAAGGACTTTAGAGATAAAAGGCAGATTAGAAACAGGTCTATAGTTTTTCAGGATGTTAGGATCGAGGTCGTGCTTTTTTAGTAGAGGTGTGACTATCGCAGCTTTGAGAGCGGATGGAAAATTTCCTGAAAGAAGAGATGAGTTTACTATCTTTGTGATAGTAGGTATAAGCTGTGGAATGCACTGAAAGAAAAGAGAAGCAGGTACAGGATCAAGATCGCATGATTTTATTGTCATTTCTTTCAGAATGTTCTTGATTTCTTTCTCGCTTGTCGGGTGAAAGACAAGAAGAGGAGTGCCAGTGAATTGGGGATCAGGAGGTGCAGGTTGGAAAGAAGTCTGATCCAGTTTGGAGCGGATGTTGCGGACTTTGTCAGAGAAGAATGAAGAGAATATAGCAGGAAGTTCAGAGTGGCTGTGGACGGTAGGCAAAGGGCTAGCCTTTGCAGATCCGAGGAGAGTTGAGGTGAGGGAAAAAAGAGATTTCATGGACGTGGCATAGAGAACTTGAGCAGAATAATAGTTAGTCTTCGCTTAGTGGATTAAGGTTACCACTAGGCCTATAATAAAAACAACATGGCAAACTAGGCTACACTGATCAGCAACACATCAGCAACACATTGCAACACATTGTATGGCCTTTAAATTTTGGGTAGGGAGAAGACTACATATTAGCCTACCTCAGCTGTAGGCCCAACAACCATGAAAACACTTGACACAGATTCCTGACCCTGGCCATCACACTTGAGTAGTCACACTTGAGTAGCCTGTAACGGCACAAAGGTCCAGGAACAGGTCACCACCACCTTACCACTTCACCACGGCACAAGGCTTTGTTAAAACTAGATCAGTGACAGAAATCGTAAAGGAATCGTAAATAACTGACTATGCACAACTTTTTATAGCCAATTATGTTCACACTTTTTGTCCCGTGATGAAGACACACTGGCGTGTAAAATTTTCAACTGAACAACTTTCCTCTAACTCTGTGTGTGTGTGTGTGTGTGTGTGTGTGTGTGTGTGAGTGTGTGTGTGTGTGTGTGTGTGTGTGTGTGTGTGTGTGTGTGTGTGTGTGTTTACTGGATAAGAGAAGAATTGTATAATTGCTGGACATTAGATGATAGAATTGAAATGGGACATGTCACCATTTTGTGTTAGAAGGATTGTTTGATTTGGGGAAAAAAATTGGGAAAAAAAAGTGACGAAATAATTTGGAATGATATAATTAAAATGGTATGTGTAAGAAATATTGTTTGATTTGGGAGAAAAAATTGGAAGAAAAAGATAATGAAATAATCTGAAATGATAAACTGAAATAGGATGTGTTGGAAATATTGTAATTGTTTGATTTGTGTGAAAATTGGGAGAACATGATAACGAAATGATAATTCTCTTTGTTTACATCCCTAGGTTCTGGCAGGAGTAGAAGTGAACATTACTCTACACACATTCACACAGACACACATTACAATTCGGTGAAATTATACTAAGTTTGTATGTTGATGTGTATGCTCACGAGCATGGAGAGAGAGAGAGAGAGAGAGAGAGAGAGAGAGAGAGAGAGAGAGAGAGAGAGAGAGAGAGAGAGAGAGAGAGAGAGAGAGAGAGAGAGAGAATGTGTATATGTGTGTGTATGTGTGTATGTATATACACACACACATATATATATATATATATATATATATATATATATATATATATATATATATATATATATATATTATATATATATAATATATATATATGTGTGTGTGTGTGTGTGCGTGTGTGTGTGTGTGTGTGTGTGTGTGTGTGTGTGTGTGTGTGTGTGTGTGTTGTGAGTGTGTGAGTGTGGTGAGCATGTGTGTTTCTGAGCAAGCACGTGTGTGTGTGTGTGTTTAATTTTAACACTCAAAATGATAATAGACAAAGTTTTACTTTGTCACTTTTTCGTAGACAAGTGTGTGTGTGTGTGTAGAGAGAGAGAGAGAGAGAGAGAGAGAGAGAGAGAGAGAGAGAGAGAGAGAGAGAGAGAGAGAGAGAGAGGAGAGAGAGAGAGAGAGAGAGAGAGAGAGACGCTTTAACGCTTTAACACTTTAACGCTTTTAACGCTTTAACAATTTATTGTCATTGCTCATCTTGGCCTTTTGACAAGGGAGGTAACACAACTATCCGTTTTGGAAGTTTTACATAAAAAGTGACATACGTGAACAATAACAACTAAGTTTAGAGAAAAAAAGGATAATCACATTACTAACACACTAATCATGATATTGGCGTCAATCCTTTTGCAAATCAAATACAAAGAAAAAAAACAACAATAACAGCAACAACAAACAACGAAAATACACACTGGTTCAGAATCGACCATCCTTTTAAATTTCATGCTACAAAGTATATCAACGACCAAAAACATCTATCTCGAAACATACATTGTTCTTGATATTGATTAATTCTGTCCTGATATATTAATGCCATTGGTACTGACTTGTCTTCCTCTTATTTTCTGTGCTTCTGCAATATACTTTGCTAGAGATTTAACACGATGTTCGTTATCAGACGACAGGATAGAGACTATATCTAGACTCACTGCTGGCTGTACCGTTAAGAAATCAAGCTTGTTACGTAGTGTTTCGTATGCTTTACATTGAAACAAAAAGTGGATTTCATCGTCAACACCCTGACCACATAGTGGGCACGTAATTGTGTGGATGTCTCAGGCTGGAACCATCTTTTATTTGCATTAAACCCGAGTGTTCTTAGTCTAAATCTAGCATAATTAAGTCTGTGCCATTTATCTGTAATTATGTTTAGATATTTTTCTGTTTGGAAGACACATTTAAACGAAAAGAACCAGCTATATTTACTTTTATTCTCCATGTCCGAGTGCCAGTTTTGTTTAAAAGAACAAACGAGCCTGTCTTTGAATTCAGAAAGAAACTGGCACTCATTACCTACTTCTTGAGACAGCCACACAATCCCAAAACCATGTTCTGACAAAACTTTTTTAATTTGATATACCCAGTTGTCTTTGCCTAAATCCATCTGTATAACCATCATATCATAAGCCTGTCTACATAAACGTGTCTGAGGAAGTTTCAACAACTTTAGCCAATATTTAATACACTTTACATAAGTTCTTATATAGAGAGGATATCTTCCAGTTTCTCCATAAAGTACAGTATTGGAAGAGTAAATTGGCACATTCAAAAAACGTTTTATAGCAAATGTATGGACTTTTTCCATTTGTGTATTTACATATAATCCCCATATTTCTGAGGCGTAAGTTAACAAAGGTTCTATTTGAGTGTCAAATAACTTCCAAAATAAAGAACAGTCTATCGAGTTCAGCTTTCGTAGTGTTTTAAGTATTTCTATCACACCTTTTTTCCCCTTCCTACAAGATTCCTGCCATGCAAAATTGAGACTAAGCCTTGTTGAAAATATCATGCCTAAATATTTATATGTATTAACTATTTTGACTTCATCTTTTCCATAGAACCATTTTTCATATACTGATAAATGCCCACCCATCCTAAAGACCATAATGCTTGTTTTATCCATATTTACAGTTAGATCAAACCGATCTGCTTCCTCCTTTAAGACATTTAACTGATTTTGTAAACCTATAACCGTTTCAGACAAAAGAATGATATCATCAGCAAAAAGTAACAAAAATACCTCCATTGCTCCAGATATAAACTGAATACCGTGTTTCCCTTTCCTTGACAGTTCGACAGCCAGTTCGTTTATAAAAAATGAGAACATTAACGGGCTTAAAATACACCCCTGCTTCACTCCCTTGGGGCATTCAAAGAAATCAGAATATTCATTTCCAGCCCGCACACACGCTAATACCGAATTATAGACAGCTCTAAGTGCCATATATAATTTACCATTTACTCCATTTTTACGCAAAATATTCCAAAGTATATTTTGATTTACAGAATCAAAGGCCTTTCTAAAGTCGACAAAGGCAACAAAAAGTTTTTTATTGGAAAGCAAATGCTTTTGCACTAGAGAATAAAGAGTAAATATATGATCAACAGTGCTGTACCTTGCTCTAAAACCTGCTTGTTCTTCAATTAATTTTTCTTCATCATCTGCCCATTTAGTTAGTCTTTTATTCAAAATGTAAGTATAGAGTTTGCTTAAAACACTGGTAAGAGCTACTCCCTGATAATTATCAGCATTATTGATATTTCCTTTTTTATGAATTGGTATTATTATAGATTTTGCCCACTCTAAAGGGAAAGCACCCCTTTCAAACAGATGATTAAACAACTGCACAAGGAAAGTAATTACAGTTCTGTTTGCATGTTTAAGCATTTCTCCAATTATTTTATCAGGGCCAGCGCTTTTTCCCGTTTTTAAATGTCTTATGCTATTAATGATTTCACTCTCCAATATAGGATTATTGAATAAAGGTTCAAACTCCTCCTCATCTTCTTGCATCGTATCAACATTCTCTTGTGCTTCTGCACTACCAAAGTCATTAAAGACCTTTAAAAAATGGTCATGCCATTGTTCAATAGTTATTTCATTATGTACCATAGACTTACGATTAACTGATCTTACAATAGACCAGAAAGTTTTTGAGTCATTAAAAGAATCTCTAAGTTTTTTTAGTCTCTTTTCTTCAAACTCTCTTTCTTTTGCTTTCCTTAAAATGATGTATTATTTTCTTGCAGTAGTATACATTTGTCTTTTTTCTGTCTTATCCTCAATTGTTTTACAGCGTTGAAATCTTTTTAATAATTTTTTAACTTCTTTCTTTTTCTTTTCACATTCAGCATCAAACCAATCATTACATGTTTTTCTCTATGACTAACTGTCCTAACCATGCATGCAGCAGCTCCACATATGGCTTTAACAAAATGATCTAAACTGTCATTTATATCAGTGTTCAATAGTTGGGAAGCTGTCTGTATAGTTTCTTGAAATTCAACACTATTAAGTTCTTGTTTATATAATTCAGCAAAATCTTCCGACCATATAATTTTGTCTTCATTCTTATGTTCTTTAATTTCAGCTCTAGTACACTCACTATTTCCTATCCACATTGTTTCAACTGGGAGGTGCCATGAATCAATGCAATCTCCAATACACAAATCAAAACTTGATAATAAATGACTAGGTACAAGAACATAATCAATAACACTGTAACCATTGGGAGATACAAATGTATAATCTCCTTGATTATCTCCCTTACAACAACCATTCAAAATAATCATATCAAACAAAAAGCATAAATCTAGCAAGGACCTGCCAAAATTATTTATCTATCATCCTTGGAAGAACGCACATGAAGATCATCATCCATACTATCGTACTCAACATCATCAAAATAATTAGACATAACTTCAAGGTCGGTTTGTTCATGACCTGTTCTGGCATTTAAATCTCCTATAATCATAAAATGAAAATCATCTTTTTGAAAATATTGTGATAATGCTTCCTCTAGTAATATAACACCATCCTTGATTATTTGTTCATGTAGATAGGACCACCTTCTGGTACAATATAACAAGCTATCAGAATAACATCCTTATCTAGACTGAAAATACATTTATTTATTCTTATGGCAATAGTGTTGTCACACTCTATTTTAATTTCCTCTACATAATTTTCTAAGAATTTTCTTACTAACAAAACCACTCCTCCAGAATTCCTTCCATGATGGGAAAGTTTTTTAGCAGGAACATGAAACTTTAGAAACTCAGGAAAAATACCACTGTAATCAAAAGTATGGTCAAGGAACGTCTCTGTGAGGCAAACAAAATCCAAAATTATTTACATAGTTCATAAATGAAACATCCTTTAGTTTATTATACAAGTTTTCAACATTATAATTCAAAAATGATAATCGACTTGGATGGCCGGGCCTGTCCTAGCTCTTCCTTATGCTGCTAGGGAGCTGGCTCCTGCGTGTGTTGTTGCCACCGGCGGCTTTGCCACGAGCAGACGACTTGCGCGGTGGGTTACGCAGGAAAGCCCGCATACCCGTCTGCTGGTAGGACAGCGGCCCCTCACGTGCAGCACGCTCGTCACTGCCGGAAGACCCCGCCACGTCATAGCGAGGGGAATCCCCGCCAACTGCTGAGCCGTGACGTTCATCACGTGGAGTGGCCCCGTGGCTGCTACGGTAGCGTCCGCCCGTACTGCCTCCGGTGACGTCACCCCCGCGCTGGTCCCGTGCTGCACGTGCCACAGAGGGAGAGGAGGGAGGAGAAGGGGGCCTGCCGCACGTGGTCTTCTGTCCGCTGCCAGGTGTGGTGCGCCCCTCTGACGTCACACCCCCTCTGCCAGTGAGGAAAGGGGAATCCCCATGTTGACTGCGTTGTGAGGAGGGGACAGGGATGGAGGACTGTTGTGCACCCCCACTCTCCACCACCTCTGCGTAGGATCGGGGGTCTGGAAGGCTGGGCCCGATCACCATCTTCCCCCTGTGGAAGTACGCCCTCTTCCCTTCCCTGCGTGCTGCAGCCACCATCTGCGCCTGTGCCCTGGTCAGATCGTTTGCCACCCTGACACCTCTGTCGTATAGGTTTTGCCTGAGATCTTTGTTTGTCAGAATGGACATTTTATCTTTCCACTGACTAAACTTTGCAATCATAGGCCTGGGCTGCCCATCTTGAGCCTGACCTGTGTGATGTGCCCGAGCAATGTCATCCACAGCGCAGGACCTCTGGTCATCCACACTGTTGAGCATGTCGATGACTGACTTTGCACATGAATCATGGGATTCGGCTGCAACACTTTGTGGTATCCCGAAAAGCACAGATTGTCTCTTCGTGAGAAATTTTCTAATCTTTCCGTGTCTGTTTTGAGTTGTTCCACTTCTGTCTTCAGGTCTTCGATGGTGTCAGACAGTTGTTGTACCTCTTCTCTATCTTCATTCCTTTCTTCAAACAGCTGGTAGATATCTCCTGTCATGTCTGTCACTGTTTCTGTCAGCTTTCTGTGATCTTTTTCCAGTCTGTCACACCTCACATTTATTTCTTCACACTGTTTTTTCACTTGCTTAAGTTCATTTTTTATTTCTCCCAAGTTGTTCCTTATTACACTGGTCTGTTGAGAGAACTGTTGTTGAATGTTCTGCATAATTGTCTTCATCAGATCATTTACTTCTGTTGGTGCAATCATCACTGTGTCTGTTGTTTCCTTCTGTCCATCAGTATTGGGCCCTGGATTTGTCTCAATGTCGCCGCTAAGCAACAGCCTACGCAGCGAGAAAGCAGCGTGCTGCACGCAGAGCGCCATCAGAACCACAGGCACGTGCACAGCTGACTGACAGGCTGGCCCGCTGTCACTGTCACACCCCTCTGTCAACTCCCACCAAATTGTCCCCTTTTGGATTGTTTTTGAAACAAGACCAACAGACTCGGAAGATATACCTTTGTCCATATTCCAGTAGGTACAGTTCATCAGAGAAATGAGCACAGCACAACAAATATATCCGGTAACAACATCAGCCGATGTGACAATGTCCGTGCAGTTGCTCACCTGTGACAGGTTAGGCGACATTTTTTTCAAGAAGCTTGACACATGTTGACATTTGCCGCTAAACATGCCAATTGCAGCTCTCCATGTTACTAAGTCCACCATTTTCAGGTAGTTTCGGGTAGTGGAGACTATCAACTGAATTGTTAAACAGGTAGCAATTTGGAACAGTCCTTTGGAACGTTGAATTACGCAAAACACAACAGCACATTTCACAGCAACTGCCACTCGGTCGCCATGATTTCACGCCCCCCCCGAGAGAGAGAGAGAGAGAGAGGAGAGAGGAGAGAGAGAGAGAGAGAGAGAGAGAGAGAGAGAGAGAGAGAGAGAGAGAGAGAGAGAGAGAGAGAGAAGGGGGGGGGGAAAGTCACTTTAGTTACAGAGAGAGAGAGAGAGGAGAGAGAGAGAGAGAGAGAGAGAGAGAGAGAGAGAGAGAGAGAGAGAGAGAGAGAGAGAGAGAGAGAGAGCGAACGAACAATGAACAATGAACAATGAACAGATTTTATTTAAAGAGGGTAATGGCATAAGCAAACATGCTTTTTTACAACCAGCCCTCTGGGCCAAGAAAAAAAAAACAACAAACAAACAAACAAACAAACAAACAAAAAAACTGAATAAATTTAAAAAGAAAGGCATAGCAATAACGAACAAACTGCACATATACATTATATGAGTGAAGACAAAGAAAATAATAATAATAATAATAATAATAATAATAATAATAATAATAATAATAATAATACCAACAATAATATATATATATATATATATATATACACATACACACACATATACATATATATATATATATATATATATATATATATATATATATATATATATATATATATATCCATGACATCATCCAAATGCAAGAAACATTTTCTACGCTTATATCTTTGTCTTTTACAAAACAAGAGTACAAAATCACAAAATCATATTAGAAAATAGAGAAAGAAAAGATGATTGACTAGAGAGAAGAGTAGAGTAGAATAGAGTAGAGTAGGGTAGAGTAAAGTAGAGTAGAGTAGAGTAGAGTAGAGTAGAGTAGAGTAGAGACAGAGAAGGGATAGACAGACAGAGGAGAGATAGAATATAAACAGGTGGGCGGACAAAAGACATAAATTTCACAGGCAGACAGACAGACAGACAGACAGCGAATGACAGACAGCAAAGACAGAGACATATGAAAAACATGATTGAATGAATTCATGGCAAACATCACTGACATTTTGTCTCACCAACAAGAAAAAAGAGGAGAGAGAGAGAGAGAGAGAGAGAGAGAGAGAGAGAGAGAGAGAGAGAGAGAGAGAGAGAGAGAGAGAGAGAGAGAGAGAGAGAGAGAGAGAGAGAGAGAGAGAGAGAGAGAAGTCACTTTAGTTACTTGCGTTTGGAAACTAGAGAATGAAATACTTAATGACGTCGTTATGTTTCACTTCTCCAGTGATAAGAATGCAAACAGAATGCGAAGAAAAAGAAGAATGCAAAGAAGAAGAATGCGAAGAAGAAGAAGAATGCGAAGAAGAAGAAAAATGCGAAGAAGAAGAAGAATGCGAAGAAGAAGAAGAATGCGAAGAAGAAGAAAAATGCGAACAAGAAGAATGCGAAGAAGAAGAAGAAGAATGCGAAGAAGAAGAAGAAGAATGCAAAGGAGAAGAAGAATGCGAAGAAGAAGAAGAAGAATGCGAAGAAGAAGAAGAAGAATGCGAAAAAGAAGAAGAAGAAGAAGAATGCGAAGAAGAAGAAGAAGAATGCGAAGGAGAAGAAGAATGCGAAGAAGAAGAAGAAGAATGCAAAGAAGAAGAAGAAGAATGCGAAGAAGAAGAAGAATGCG
>CM060349.1:3885423-3892923 GCA_030674155.1 Stramonita haemastoma
CCCAAAAAACCCACGCACATAAATGCTTATTTCATTATCCTCGAAATAAAAGAATGAAAAAAAAATCACAGATTGTAATATTTTGTCTATGCAACTGTTCTTGCCCACTTTTAAGGAAGCCGATATCCGACTTCGGGAATACATCTGCAAGTGAATTTCTTGTCTATTGTAGTAAAACATGTAGAGCACATTCTGATTGCTTTTAAAACCCTCTTAAGGGAAAACAGGAGGAGAAAACCCTGGAAACTTCTTTTCTATGGTGGTGTTAAGATAGGAGTCAGGGCAGTCCTTGGTATAAAAAGTGAAAAGGATAGGGGAAAGGACGATGCCTAGCAGAGAACCAGTAGAAGTGGACATTTCTGTGTATACTGCCCCCCTGATATCGGATAAAACTATGTTTGATTTGTCAAAAAGGCTCATGATACAAATCATGAGCCGAGGACAGACGTTTAGGGAAAACAGTTTGAGTTCTAAGAGATGGGGCTGAGTGGTATTGAAGGCAGAAGAGAAGTCAGTTAACATTGTGGGAACACAGGAACAATATTGTTATAATTTCTCTCTTTTTCTGAAAGTTCTGTTTAAAAAAAAACAACGCAAAAAAGGTATTTGTTTAACGTAAGGGTTTGCGTATGATAGATCTGTAAAGTGTACACAGTACTTTATCCTATTCAACTTTTTTTGTTTTAAAAAGATTTTATTCCACATAATCATACATAATTACACTTACAAAACAAAACAAAAACTAAAGCATTTAAAGCTTATTCAGTCTTTACTTCTAGCAGTTGGTAGGAATAAAAATTAATTGTTCCCACTGCAAAAGTAGAGGGGATTTTTTTTTTTGGGGGGGGGGGGTGATAGGGGGCATCTTTAACCTTTTAGATATTTTTTTAATTATTTAAAACAATAATTAACAATAAGAATGATGTTCACACACTTTTGTCAGCAAAATTGCCCCTTTTTAAAAAGAATTTCTCTCTTTGATGTTATGTTAATAAAACGGGAAAAAACCCCAGCAAAGTTATGACTTTTGGAGTAATGGACTTGTAAAGTGTGCTTTAGTTGGTTTAAACAGATTTTATTCAAGAAAAAGGGTCACAAAAATACAAGCATACCTTGAAAGGTCAACAAATAAACGTATGATAGTCCTGTCATATTGACATACATTGTGACCGATGACTTTACATTACAACAGATGACATACATAGTATATTATCATGAACAGATGCATATGTATGTAATCATTTGAGCAAACTTAATTGAAAAAAATCGTTTCTATGGGATATGTGACATACCAACGAGTCATATGTTTGAAACTGTTCAAAAAGATGTATACAATACTGGAAGATTGCAAGAACATTTTTTAGTTCCTTAACTTTTTTTTGAAACTGGTCACCTGTGCTTGGTTTTCTCCCCTTCTTCTCTGCAATCATTCTTTCCCCTTCCTCAGTTAGAGCTCTGAGGTTCACCACTGGTCAGATTTTGCGAATGCCACTGTTTTGTTACTGTTTTTGTTTTTTTGGCACCATTAGGGGGCTATATTCTGACTTTACAGAATCTTCAGAAATAGTTTTTTATTTTCTTTATTTTATGTCACAGAAGATTTCTCTGTGTGAAATTCAGGCTGCTCTCCTCAGGGAGAGCACCTCGCCACAAGTACAGCGCCTACCCACTTTTTTCTGTGTTCAACTGTATTTCTTTCCCTACCAGAGTGGCTTTATTCTACAGAATTTTATCAGGTACAATCCTCATGTTGCCATGGGTTCTTTTACGTGGGTTAAATAATGTGTAACACACGTCTCATCCGAAAGACTAGCACTCAGACCACCACTCATGGTCTAACCCGTGGGGGAAAGTTTCGGACCCAAACTGGATACTGGATTCAAACCACCCCACACTCCATTTCTAGACAGGCGCATAACCTCTAGACCATGGATTCACCCACTTATAAACGACATAGTAGCATATGTTTCAGCTAATGTATGAACTCAAATGGTCATATATACATATATACACATATGCACATGCATACATACATATCCACGCATAGATAATTAGCACATCCCAGTGTGAACATGACTATACCTTTTTATGTTTAGGATTATTTAGTTTTGTTTTTATAATAAAAAAAAACCCGAAAATTTTGTGTTTAACTCATGATTTTAGGTGTGATAGATAGACTTTTAAGGTGTACCCAGCTCTTTGATTTATTTTGGTTAAAACCGTTATCAAGAACAGAAAAGTTTTGGGGTGTTTTTTTTTACCATTTACAGCTGCTGTTAACAGGATTATGCCATATCTAACTCTTTATTTGTGAGTTCCATTTGGAAATGAGTCAAGCCTTTTTCCACTAGAGCCCAAAATATGCAGTAGGGGTGTCAGGTACTGATTTGGAGATTTTGACTAAAACTGATAATATAAACATTTCTTCACGGGAAAACATTAATAACATAATTATATTTAGCTTCCTTTCTTATCAACATTGCATTTTAAAACACCTACCACAGCAGAAGACCAGCAATTTTGATGAAAAAAATCCCGAAGATATGACTTTTCTGCAACCTGTATCACCTCGATATTTACAGTAGACCTGCCAAGTGACACACCATTTGAAAGCTCTAGGTCTCCGCCTTCAATCTGTGTCAACTATTTCTAGGTTGAGTGAAAACTTTATCCAATGAAAACGGTCAAAATAGGGAAGGAATTGTAAACAAAACATGGCTAAGGAAGGATTTCCTTCTTCTCATTGGCCCGAGAGAGCATGTGACCTGGCTCAGCCACTTTGTAGTGTCTGCAAAACAAAATGGCGTTGCTCCGGAAGTCCAATCGAAAGCAATGCCTCTAAATTCTGCTCGTTCTGACGATATTATTTTGGGATAGAACTCAGAAAATCTTTAGTAATGCAGTGAGGACTTTATTCCAACCTATTGAAGTGCTATTTATGAAAATGTAAGGGAATGCCGCTGATATCCCTGACGTGACTGAATCGAACTGGGCAATGGCCCTCGTTCATCAAGAACAGAAAAACAATAGTGCTTCTGATTCAAGTGATGCACAATGAAGATAATTACAGTGAACTATATTTTGTCAGTATGCTTTATCTCAACATCAACAGTTAGTTAAACTGAACACCAATTTCTCAGAGAGCTAAAAGGTTAAGACTTTTTGACAAGTGCCATGCTAAAAATAGGCTGAAAAACAAAAACTTGTGTCAGATAGGCTAGGCCATCTGAGTATTGAAGAATGCACTAGGCTACAGATGAGAAATCATGTTTAAAAAGTGTGTGTGTGTGTGTGTGTGTGTGTGTGTGTGTGTGTGTGTGTGTGTGTGTGTGTGTGTGTGTGTAATTTTGTGTGTGTGTGTGTGTGTGTGTGTGTGTGTGGTGTGTGTGTGTGTGTGTGCAAATGCTGAGTTTCATGTATGTTGAGGGTAGTATTGTGTGTGTGTGTGTGTTTGTGTGTGTGTATGTGTGTGTGTGTGTGTGTGTGTGTGTGTGTGTGTGTGTGTGTGTGTGTGTGTGTGTGTGTGTGTGTGTGTGTGTGAATGAGTGGGTGGGTATGAAAAATTCCATGTGTTGAAACTATGTTGCTGTTTGATGATTTTATTTTAATATTAAGCAGAGCTCTGGCTTCAGTTTTTCAATTAAAAAAATCTTGATTTTTAAAAATTTGATTCTAGGAAAAAACTCAAGAAAAGATAGTGAGGAAGGGAATCAGAGTCAAGAGTACACTATGCAGTGTGTGTATACTCTGTGTGTGTGTGTGTGTGTGTGTGTGTGTGTATGTGTGTATGTGTGTGTGTGTGTGTGTGTGTTTGTTTGTTTGTGTGTGTGTGTATGTGTGTGAAGTCAAATCAAAATACTATTCACTGCCAAAATATCAAATTTTATCATTCTTGTTCATCTCACTCTCACAAGGAAATTTTTTTGTACACAAAACTGCTTCATAAAATCTGACTATTATAAATCATTTCAAAATCAGACAATAAAATATGAAAACAAGAACTACAAGTGCATCAGTTAACTGAGACCAGAAATATCACAACTTACCTGGAAATAACAAAAAAAACCAACCAAAACAAACTAAAAATGAAATTAATGGAGAACATGTACATTGTATACACATATACATGCATACTCATTAAGGAAAGAGACACATGTATCACAGGTAGTAGATGAGAGATGATGAAAATATTGAGTAACATTATGATATAACAGCTGATAAATGTTTAATTCTAGAAGAATGAAAACAAGTTTACACTTGCTTCACTGTGTGTGTGTGTGTGTGTGTGTGTGTGTGTGTGTGTGTGTGTGTGTGTGTGTGTGTGTGTGTGTGTGTGTGTGTGGTTCACTAGTATGTGCACATTATGGCTTTATAAGTTTATGTGTAGGTAAGTGTTGTTCAAATCTGTGGCTAAAGAAATTACAGTTTAAGGATAATGAGTTTTCAGAGTCTAATTTTGGCTAGGAGAAGAGACTGGGGTTTTGTGCATGTTCACATTATCATAAAACTTTGGAGTAATTTTCAATTTCTACAATATTGCCTCATTTACTGTGCAATTTCTATAGTAAGTATTCCCCTGAAACCTTGTATGTAGATGCAAAAATGACTTCTGAAATAAATGCTATTATAAAAAAAATTTGGTCTATCAAAGTTTTAATTTTAAGCATGGTTAAATTTGGTAATGTAATTTTGTTGATTTTAAGTAAAATCCAGATTGGTGTTGTCTACACCTAAGTGAATTTACATATCCTAATTTCTGTCCATGGTACCTTTCTATTCACATGTTTTGCCTTTGTAATGATTTTAGTTTCAACATTCCATACATTAGCTGATTGTCCATGAGGAGATTACCTGTTTTTCACAAAATATATTTTTTTTTAACATAAAAATATTTACCCATGATATTCACTGTTGAAACTTAATATTCTAGCTTTAAATAATGATTTCTCTTTCTGTGTAAAATATTACTGCAAAATCTTTTGTAGACCCTGAGATACAATAATCAGCCAAAATGAGCACCGAGGCCAGGGGTAGTCGCCCATTAAAATAGGTCTAATATTTGAGAAAATTCATATATGACCACAAAACTTTGTAGGTATGCATTCCGTTGTGTACCTAATCAGTATGTAGAGTTTCATAAAGATTAAACATTGGTTGGTAAGGAAAATTTAACATTGAAATTGTGACTAAGTTTTTCTTCATTTTCTCAAAATGGCCGCTTTCAGGTAAACCCCCTTCTAAACCCGCTATCTCAAAAACTAATGATCGATTTTGATGGAGTTTTCACCAGCAGAAAGAGCATTCAAATTACATCTAGAATCATATAAAATATGCAAAAAGCCAGATTATAAGATCAGACTCACTTTGTGCTGGAACGTCACATTTAATCTTTTCAAAGTTTTTAGTTTTGCTACTAAACCAACAAAGACATGCTCAAGTAAGAATCATTCTCTCTGTCTCTGTCTCTCTCTGTCTCTTTCTCTCTGATTCTCTGTCTGTCTGTCCCTGTCTCTCTATTTGTCTGTCTCTCCCTGTCTGTCTGTCTGTCTGTCTGTCTGTCTGTCTGTCTGTCTCTCTCTCTCTCCTCTCTCCTCTCTCTCTCTCTCTCTCTCTCTCTCTCTCTCTCTCTCTCTCTCTCTCTCTGGGCATTCTCTTACCTTGTGGTCCATGGGATGTGCAGTGTCAGGTCTTCTCCTGTGCTTGTCACTCTGCATGGGGTCTGCCCGAGGCCAGCCCTACACGTTGGGACTTCAGAACAGCTCATTCTATTGTACAGGAGGCATGCAAGGTATGCTCTGTTTCCATAACCCACCCAACGTTGACTAAAATGATGGGATCTTTTAAGTCTTTATTTGTGCCCCTGCACACACACACACACACACACACACACACACACACACACACACACACACACACACACACACACACACACACACACACACACACACACACAGGGGAAGATCTTCCCTAAAAAATAATTTATAAGATTGTAAAAAAAAAAAAATCCCTGCAGGTAATTCACCAGACACCCACAGGGAGGTTCAAACTCACAATTTCATGAATCCATAAGACTGAACTCAAATTGTCATAACCACTTGGCTATAGCCTAGCATCCCTCATACTCGTTTTAAAATTCTGTCAATAAAAACCCAAGAAGACTTCCACTCCTACTGATGGTTTTCTATGAAACACATTTGGAAAAAGATTATCACAACTCCTTCGCCATCTTTATCACTTGACATAGCCATTAACATTAACACTAACTTTTCATTAGCACTGGTAGTTTCCTTGGAAAAAAAGAAGAAACTCCAACTACTGCATGATTAACACAATCACTAACAATGAAGATAACCCACACTTGCTCTGGAACTGCCACAAAACTTCCTAAAAAGCAGCATGCCGAATGTTTATAGCCTTCAGGTTATTTGTAATAACCCAACAATAAAACAACTAGTTGACCAAGAAACAGAGATTCATCCACACTATCACAACCTCTGGCTGTTTATAAACCTCATCCCGAACTAGGCGCCGCCGATAGCAGGTGCGGATGTGCTACGTACCTTGGTCTCAGATTAATTCACTCCGGGTCTGAATAAGTTAATCCCGAACATGCTGAGCCCAGTGGGGCTTTTATTGCCTAGGCTTAGTGTGTGTGTGTTCTGTCACATTTATTGTTTTCCCTCTGGCTTGAGTCTCTTGATGTATTTTCTTTTTGGTTTCTTTGGGGTTTTTTTGTTTCGTTGTTTTTATTCTGTTTTGTTCTATTCTTATCTTTTGGTCCTGTTTTATTATACTCTCTGTTTTTTGTGTCTATTCTATTCTTGTTTTTTGTCTTGCTTTATTATAATCTGTTTTACTTTTTATATTCTGTTTTATTTTAGATTGTTTCGTGTCCTGTTTTAAATTTTTATGTGTCTTACTTTGCTTTTTTTCCTGGTTTTATTCTTGTTTGTTTCTTCTATTGTTTTGGAGGTTTTAGCAAATTTATTTTTATTTTGATTCTTTTTTTAATTCTGATTTATTTTGTTTTATTATAATAGTATATTTTATTCATGTTTTCATTTTGATGTCACACTAATTTACTTTTTTCCTTTTTTAAATAACTTTTTGTTTATTGCATTCTTTTATTTCTTATTTCATGGTTTATTTGCAATTTTCTTTTTATCACCATCTTTTCTTAACCTTTTCTTATCTCATTTTTATTCTGTTTTATTCTATTTTCTGTATTTTCCAATTTTCTTTCATTTCTACCTTTTGTATGTTTTTTTTTTTTAATCATATGTTGCTTATGTTCACACTTAAAAAAACAACAACTCTGGGTCATTTCAGTTGACCTTATCTAATTTATCTTAATTTGCTTTATGTCTCACTTTACTTTGGTTTGGTTTGAGGATCTTGCTTTTTTGCTAATTTATGTCATTTTGTCTTCTTTTGGATTTTTTAGGGGGGTGGGGGAGGGGGTCGGATAGGAGTGCTTATTGTGTTAAGATTTTTTTGTTT
>CM060349.1:3900423-3957923 GCA_030674155.1 Stramonita haemastoma
AACGCGTTTTTCACTCGCTTTGAAAAGCATGATTTTTCAGAGGAAATAAATGGCCTGAAAGAATCTCTGCTTTTTGAGAATGGCGTCATTGTTGATGAAGAAGTTATCTGTAAGCACTTCAAGGCAATAAACATTAACAAATCTCCTGGGCCAGATGCTATATGCGGTAGAACCCTTAAGTTCTGTGCCACTGAGCTTGCAAGTGTCTTTCAGCACCTGTTCCAGACCTCGCTGGACACTTGCCAGATACCAGTTATTTGGAAGACTTCCAATGTTATACCTCTTCCAAAGAAACCCAATCCTACTCGGCCTAATGATTTCAGACCTGTAGCTCTCACATCACTGGTGATGAAAACATTAGAAAAGATCATAAAATCTCTCATTCTTTCTGTTACAGAGAAAGAACTTGACCCATTACAATTTGCGTACAGATCTAGAAGGGGTGTTGAAGATGCCAAACTATTCATTTTGAACAAGCTGTACAGTCACTTGGAAACGCCTGATTCTCATGCCAGAATATTGTTAGCTGACTTTAGCTCAGCTTTCAGTACAATGCAGCCTCATATTCTGGTTAACAAAATACTTTAAAATTTGATGTAGACAATCAACTTGTACGTTGGCTGATTGAATTTTTAACTGACAGGCCACAGCGTGTTTTTGCCAACAAAATACCTTCATCGGTTAGATATACCTACACCGGTTCTCCACAGGGCTGCGTCCTCTCGCCACTTCTTTACATTCTATACACAGATGACTGTAGAAGCAGCCATGAAAACTCATTTCTGGTAAAATTTGCGGACGACAGTGCTCTTCTGTCTCTCTTATCTGGATCAGTCCTAGACTATGGTCCAGCCCTTACCGAGTTCGTAGATTGGTGTGATGAGGCCTATCTGGAGCTAAATGTTTCTAAAACTAAAGACCTCCCTATTGATTTCAGAAGATCGGAGCACACTGCTGAGAATATCATCATCCATAGTGAAGAAGTTGAAAACGTTTTGAAATACAAATATCTGGGAACTGTTTTTGACCACAAGCTAAATTGGGATGCTAACACTGACACCATTGTCAAAAAGGGGCAACAACGTGTGTATTTTCTGAGGAAGCTTTACTCATTTTTTGTCGACAAAAAGATTCTTTCTTTGTTCTACAAGTCTTACATAGAGAGTGTTTTAAGTTTTGCTTTCATTTGCTGGTACAATAACCTTAACATTAAGAACAAGAATGGTCTTCAGAGAATTGTGAGAATCTGCTCTAAAATTATCGGAGAAGAACAAAGAGACCTCAGGTCGTTTTGTAATCAACAGCTTGTACGCAAAGCAACAGCCATTTTGGCCGATTCCTCCCACGCCCTGTTTTCAGAATTTCAATTGTTGCCTTCAGGACGTCGTTTTCAATGCCACAACAGCAAAACAAACAGAAAAAGGAATTCCTTTCTGCCAGTAGCTATCCGAGTTCTAAACTCATAATAACACTGACTGAGGTTGTTTGTTTTTGTTTTTGTTTGTTTGTTTGTTTGTTTGTTTGCTCTTTGTGTGTGTGTGTGTGTGTGTGTGTGTGTGTGTGTGTGTGTGTGTGTGTGTGTGTGTGTGTGTGTGTGTGTGTGTGTGTGTGTGTTTAAACTTCTCTGAATTACTAACCTGCCACTGTTATGTATGTAGCTAATGCATACAGGCGTACACATACACGCATGTGTACCCTTAAAATAAGTATGTCTTATTTTTGGCTACCCTCATCTACCCGTGTAGTCTGGTCTGGTTGGGCAGCGCTAGCGGGTAACCAGACATTATGCCAGTCTTAGCCAGCTACCCTGGATAGAGCAGCTAGCCACGAAATATGCAGGCATAGCAGAGCTTGCCAAAGATTAAATACAGGTATAACTAACTGACCTAGCTAGAAATGTACAGATATATTAGACTCTACAAAAGATGTATAAATATAGTACACTTTGCAAGAGATGTACAGGTATTGCAGACTTTGCAAGAGATGTACAGGTACGTTAGACTTTGCAGGAGATGTCAATACAGGTATAACCGAAATTGCAAGAGATGTAAATACAGGTAGACTACACTTTGCAATAGATGTCATCATCATGGCTTGGCTTCGCGAACGAAGATTAAGGGCACTGTCCACGTCTGGTGCAGGCTCGCTTGTGGCTGTTCAGTCCAATGCGTGACAAACAAACCCGGCCGCAGCGGCAGCAGGGGAAAGTCGATTCTGAGGTTGATGTAGGGGGGACGCGGTTTTTCCTCCTCATTCGCCTCTCCTCAAGGGCCGCTCCGCGATTGTCCTCAAAGGAGGAGACCGACTGATGCACAGTGTGTCGCCAGGCCTGCCGGTCAGCAGCAAGGACTGACCACTGGTTATGGTCTATGAGGCAGGCTGACATAGATTTCTTCAGAGAGTCTTTAAATCTCTTCTTTGGTGCGCCTCTGTAGCGGTGTCCGGTGGAAAGTTCACCGTAGAGAACCATCTTCGGTAGGCGATGGTCCTCCATTCTAGAGACATGCCCTGCCCGGCGTAGCTGCGTTTTCAGCAACATGGCCTCAATGCTGGTGATCCCTGCTTAATCCAGCACCTCAGCATTCGTGGTGAAGTCGCTCCAGTGGATGTCGAGGATGGAGCGGAGACAGCGTTGGTGGAAGCGTTCCAGAATTCGCAGGTGGTGTCTGTATGTGACCCATGACTCAGAGCCGTACAGGAGGGTGGTCAGTACCACGGCTCTGTAGACACTGATCTTGGTGTCTTTCTTCAGGTGTTTGTTTTTCCAGACACGGTGGTAGAGTCTGCCGAAAGCACTGTTTGCCTTTGCCAGTCTGTTGTCTACATCTTTATCAATCTTTGCGTCAGAGGAGATTGTGCATCCCAGGTAGGTGAACTGCTGGACTGTCTTCAGTTCTGTCTCACCAATTGTAATGTGAGGTGGGTGGTACGCTACCTGAGGTGCGGGCTGGTAGAGAACCTCTGTCTTCTTCAGGCTGACTTCGAGTCCGAAGAGCTGGGCTGCCTCTGCAAAACAGGATGTTACATGCTGCAGGGCGGTTTCTGTGTGGGCTACAAGGGCAGCATCATCAGCAAAAAGTAGCTCTAGATGTAAATACAGGTAGAATACACTTTGCAATAGATGTAAATACAGGTATAGCAGACTTTGCAAGAGAGCTACAGGTATCACACACTTTGCAAGAGATGTAAATACAGGTAGAACAGACTTCGCAAGAGCTGTAAATACAGGTATAGCAGACTTTGCAAAAAATGTACAGGTGTATCAGACTTTGCAAGGGAGAAATAGGTATAGCAGACTTTGTAAGAGAGATAAGGGTATCACACACTCTTCAAGAGATGTAAATACAGGTATAACTGACGTTGCAAGAGATGTACACACAGGTAGAACACACTTTGCAAGAGATGTAAATACAGGTGGAATACACTTTGCAAGAGATGCACAGGTGTTTCAAACTTCGCAAGAGAGATACAGGTATACTAGATTTCGCACGAGAGATACACATATATCAAACTTTGCAAGAGATGCAAAAACAGGTACAGAAGACTTTCAGACCTCTTCAAACCTACAGTTTCACTGGGGTGACAGTCAGATCCTTACGAAGAGTTTGATATACCTGTATTTATATCTCATACCACTTTCCTTAAGCTGAATATAGAAGAAGGCAGCATGTTTCCACACACAACACTGTCCAGAAACAGAGGTAGATGGCCATTTTTCATCCCCTATATTTGTGCTGGAAGCAGTAACAGCAAAAAAAGGGACACCAACTTTTCTGAGCACCAGGGCAACGAGAGGTAAACAAGCAGCAACAACCCCCCTCCCCCCCCCCCAAAAAAAAAAAAGCAAACAAAAAACCTAACACACACACACACACACACACACACACACACACACACACACACACACACACACACACACACACACACACACACACACACACACAACTACCCTGCAAATCCGATATTTGAGCATGGAGGGAGGAGGTTGTTTTTGTTGTAGAGGTAAGTCATGTTAAAGGTAACCTATTGAGACTGTGTTATGATAATCATGATCTTAAAGAACATAACTCTGAATACACTCACCGGAAGACAATCAATGGCTTTGGGAGCCAGTCAGCGTTAGCATACGTGGCTGCATTCTTAAATTTAGATTCAGGTCTGAATAAGAAAAGGACAGTTGATTGTCGATTAAAATCATTACGATGCCTAGGTCAAGAAACCTCATGGTTCTCTTGACAAAGAATATGGCAGAACTTCATTCATCCTCGTTTTCACGAAGATCACATTGTGATCAAAATATTTCCTCATGGGGAATGATCAACACACTTCCAAAAAGTCATGAAGTAGATGATGTGGCATGTCTCCAACCCTCCACCCTCCCCCAACCACCCCACCTCCACCTCCCCTCCCCCCTCCCTCACCCCACCCCTCCCTGTCCCCCAATACCTCGTAACATGTAAGACTTAAAAGCGCCAGAAAAAAAAATGATACAAGCGCAGATAGCTTCTTTTTTTCTGAAGAATTTTTTTTTTACCATTTAGGATTGCTTAAAACACCAACCATTTCCAGGCACCCCCCAAAAAAAACCAAAACAAAGCAACAACAAAAACAACAACAACCCAACAAAAAGTACAACAAAAATAACAACAACCCAACAAAAAACAAAAACAACAACAACAAAAAACACAAAAAATCCCCACCAACATCATGAAAAAACAAAATCTCCAAAAAAAAAACACTGTGAGGATTGTATTGTTTCCAGGCAGACAGGGGAATGAATGGAGGAAGTCTGCAGGTCAGGTCATCCACCCGGGGTGTCTGTGGCCGGGTGGGTGTGGAGGAGGAGGGCTGACCGCCAGGTGGACAGCAGACGAACCTCGGGCATGACGCTGAACAGACGTTTGAGACGGACGCTGCACCACTGGTCACGGGCTGTGTGACAGACAGACAGAGATAGATAAAGGATAGTGTCCAGTTTTCTTTCAGTTTTGTTGTTCGTTGTTTTTTTGTTGTCCAAACAGTTTTAGTTTGTAGCGATGTATTGTCTGGAAGGAAGGTGGCAGGGTGGTTAAGACGTTCGCCTTCCAACAAGTAAACCATGAGTTTCTGGGTTCCTACCCAGCCTCGCCTTTTCTTCCCAGTTTGACGAAAAAATCGAACTGGATGTCAAAGTCATTCAGATGAGACTATAAGTATAGACCGAGGCCCCGTGTGCGAACGCACACAGAACATCTTGCGCACACGTCAAAACCCCGTTCCGCCTTTCGGAAAAGCAGGCCATTGTGTGCCAGTAGAAACAGATGACAAAATTATATGAAAAAAAAACCAGCATGCACACAGGTGTCGTGTTTAGACACCATCCCTGAGGAAAATTCGGGGAGTTGGAGTCCCAGGGAGGCTCGGGGCTGTATATGGCAACGTTCTGGTGGCTCCTGTGACGATACTGGAACCATTCGTATCGGTCATTGCCTTTCCAATGGATCATTCCAGTGGCGTGTAGAGGGGGTCTGCTGCATGGGTAACAGCTTGCCCTCCATACTTATTTACCCAGGCTTTGCGCTCTAAAGACTAGAGCGCAACTCCGTAGTCTTTCGAGACTGATGGGTGCCTACTACTATTGGTGTAGTGTAGTGTAGTGTAGTGTAGTGTAGTGTAGTGTAGTGTAGTGTAGTGGGGTGGGGTGGGGTGGGGTGGGGTGGGGTGGGGTGGGGTGGGGCGGGGGCGGGGCGGGGCGGGGCGGGGCGGGGCGGGGCGGGGCGTGGCGGGGCGTGGCGTGGCGTGGCGTGGCGTGGCATGGCATGGCATGGCATAGCATAGCATAGCATAGCATAGCATAGCATAGCATAGCATAGCATAGCATAGTATAGTATAGTATAGTATAGTATAGTATAGTATAGTATAGTATGGCGTGGCGTGGCGTGGCGTGGCGTGGTATTGGTTTTTTTTTTAAAATTCTTTTATATCAAGGATAATGAAATAAGCACTCATATGCTTTTTTACATCCAGTCTCCATGTGTATACAGTTTTGTAAATCTTGTCATCTGTTCCCACCGGCACACGATGGCCTACTCTTACGAAAAGCGAAACAGGATTTAACGTGTTTGCAAGCTGTTCTGCGTGCGTTTGCAAACGGGGCCTCGGTTTATAGTCTCATCCGAAAAACTTTTGGGGAGAGTGGAGTCTGCACTGATGCAACTCCAGGATAAAATTGTCCTCGAACTGGAATCGAACCCGGGTCGTCAAATTGCTAGCGCAATGTTCTGACCACTAGGCTATCCGTCCCCCAAATTGTTATCAATGACAACAGAACCAGAACAGAAACGTCCGCTTGCTTCCTTTTTGTTTTGTCCGTTGTTTTTGTCCAAACATGTCAGTTTTACTGAGCAAATCTGTCTGTCTGTCTGTCTGTCTGTCTTCTCTCTCTCTCTCTCTCTCTCTCTCTCTCTCTCTCTCTCTCTCTCTCTCTCTCTCTCTCTCTCTCTCTCTCTCCCTCTCCCTCTCTCGTCTCGTCTCGTCTTGGATTGTGTTGAGTTGAGTTGAGCTGTGTTGTGTTGTTTTGTGGTGTGTTGTGTTGTGCTGTGTTGTGTTGTGTTGTGTTCTGTTGTACTGTGCTGTGTTGTGTTGAATTGTACGTAGTCTAGTCTAGTCTCGTCTAGTCTCGTCTAGTCTCGTCTCGTCTCGTCTCGTCTCGTCTCGTCTCGTATAGGCTAGTATTAGTATAGTAAACAAGTAACAACAACAACAACAGCAACAACAAACAAGTCTCACCTGTAATTTAGGCATGCAGAGCCTGAAGTAGTGACATACGCACTTCTTCCACAACTGCCTGGTTCTGCAAACCTGGCACATCTGGTAACAACAACAACAACAATGACAATGACATCAACATTAGCAATAAAAACAATGATAACAATAACAACACCATCAATAGCAAGGACATCAACAGCAACAATGACAGACATCATTAAGAACAAGGGGGGACGGATAGCCTAGTGGTCAGAACATTGCGCTGGCAATTTGACGACCCAGGTTCGAGTCCGGTCGAGGAGATTTTTCTCCTGGAGTTAACATCAGTGCTGACTCCAATCTCCCCAGAAGTCCTTCGGATGAGACTTTAAACCGAGGCCCCCTTGTGCGAACGCACGCAGAACACCTTTCGCACACGTTAAATCCTGTTCCGCTTTTTGTAAGAGTAGGCCATCGTGTGCTGGTGGGAACAGATGACATTTGCAAAAACTGCATACGCACGGGGACTGGATGAAAAAAAGCACAATAGTGCTTATTCCATTATCCTCGATATAAAAGAATAAATAAATCAATCAATCAAACATTAACAATGACAACAATAAGAACACCACCATTAATAGCAACAATAATAACAACAACGAAGATCCCTCAACACGATGAGGATCGGTGGTCTAGAGGTAACGCGCCTGTCTAGAAAGCGAAATGTCCGGGTCAGAGTGTGCTGTAGTTCGAATCCCGTTTGGGCCCAAAACTTTTTCCCCATCCATTACATCATGAGTGGTGGTCTAGGTGCTAGTCTTTCGGATGAGACGATAAACCGAGGTCTCGTGTGTTACACATCAATATCTAGCGCACGTAAAAGAACCCACGGCATCAAGAGGGTTGTCCCTGGCAAAATTCCGTAGAAAAAAGGCACTCTGATAGGAAAACAAATACAGTTGCCGACAGGAAAAAAAATAATGGGTGGCGCTGCACTTGTGGCGACGCGCCCTCCCCGGGGAGAGCAGCCCGCAGAGAAATCTGCTGTGACATAAAGTGGTATGAAAATTTATTTTAAAAAAAAAAGATATGAGGGAACAGCTATGATGCCTTTTATTCGAGGAGTGATTGGCAGCCAGTGGCGTTTACTTTCTTTGATAAACTGAAAATAAGCGGGCAGGGCGACATTGCTTTGAACACGCTGTAGACGATTACATTCCTGTAAACGCAGACCAGGGACAAGAAAACGACAGGGTTTTTAATATATTTTTTAGGACACTCGGTATCAAGTGGATCGGTGGTCAAGAGGTAACCCACCTGCCTAGAAAGCGAAAAGTCCGGGTACAATCCAGGCCCGGGTTCGATCCTTGTTTGTGCCCTAAACTTTTCTCTCTAGACCCTGAGTGATAGTCTCGGTGCTTGTCTTTCGGATGAGACGATAAGTCAATAAATTAATAAATAAACCAATAAATAAATAAAAATAAATAAATAGAATAGAATAAATAGAAAGACAACACCCTACCAGTAGCCTACTGAAAAAATGCCATAAATAAATAAATAGATAAATTAAAAAATACATAGATAAACAAATATATAAAAACACAGCAGAGTGACTTCGCTTTGGTCTAAAGCCATGGCGCTGACAGATGCTGCCAGTGACCACAGCCGCGTCTAGAACTGCTGCAGGGCACTGGAGGAGGAGGAGGGGGGTTCCAAGGACCAGGTCCACAGCAGACGAAACCTCTGGCAGGCAGGGTCGTAGTGCTGACTGCTCAGCAGAATCAGCAGGCAGTCGAAGGAGAAGCGAGAACTCAGAAGGGCTAGGTCTCCTAGGGAGAGTTTCCCTGCGAGGGACGAAAGACAAGATTTTGTGCGGTTAGTTGTAATTGGCCTTCGGGGATACTTGGTGTGAGAAGGTGTTTGTGTGTGTGTGTGAGTGTGTGTGTGTGTGTGTGTGTGTGTGTGTGTGTGTGTGTGTGTGTGTGTGTGTGTGTGTGTGTGTGTGTGTGTGTGAGTGTGGTGTGTGGTGTGTGAGAGTGGTGAGTGTGGTGTGGTGTGGTGGTGGTGGTGGTGGTGGTGGTGGTGTGTGTGTGTGTGTGTGTGTGTGTGTGTGTGTGTGTGTGCGTGTGTGTGGTGTGGGGGTTGTGTGGTGAGGTGTTGTGTGGTGTTGTGTTGTGTGGTGTGGTGTGATTGATTTATTGATTTGGAATTTGGTGGGGTGTGGTGTGGTGGGGTGTGGTGGGGTGTGAGGCTTGTATGGTGAGATGTGGTGTGGTGTTGTGCGGAGTGGGTGTTGTGTTTGTGTGTGTGTGGGGGGTGTTGTGTGGTGTGGTGTGGGGGTGTGTGGTGTGGTGTGAGAGTGTTATGTGGTGTGGTGTGTTGTGGTGTGAGAGTGTTGTGTGGTGTGGTGAGGTGTGGTATGGTGTGGTATGGTGTGGTATGGTGTGGCGTTGTGTGGTGAGGTATAGTGTAGTGTGGTGTGGTGTGTGTGGTGTGGGAGTAGTGGGGTGTGGTGTGTTGTGGTGTAGTGTGGTGTGGTGTGATTGATTGATTGATCGGTGGTCTAGGTGGTAACGCGCCTTGCCTAAAAAGCAAAAAGTCCGGGTCAGAGTGTGCGGTGGTTTGTACCCCGTTTGGGCCCAAAACTTTACCCCCATCCATTAGACCATGAGCGGTAGTCTAGTTGCTAGTCTTTCGGATGAGACGATAAACTGAGGTTCCGTGTGTTACACACCATTATTGAGAGCACGTAAAAGAACCCACGGCAACAAGAGGGTTGTCCGTGGTAAACTTCTGTAGAAATAAAGCCATAAGGAAACAAATACAGTTGCAGACAGGAAAAAGAAAAAAAAAATGGGTGGCGCTGCACTTGTGGTGACACGGTCTCCCTGGGAAGAGCAGCCCCGGATTTCACGCAGAGAAATCTGTTGTAACATAGAGTTTGATATATATATATTATATATATATATATATATATATATATATATATATATATATATATATATATATACATACATATATAGTATAATTATATATTTATATATATAAATGGAGGCAGCTGCTGTTTCGGAAACTGGGCAGAAATGTGATTATAGTGGAGATGCCTTGCCCACAGCCCACCCCCACTCTCTCGGCCAAGAGGGCATAAGGACAGTCAACCTTGGTGATGTTCTCCAAAGGCCAACTAGCCCTCAGGGCTGCAGCACATAAGGACTGTGCAAGTCAAGCCTCCTAGTCAGAGAGTCATAGTCGATCACTAAAGACTAAGCTCACTCACTCACTCACTCACTCACTCAGTCCCATGTCCCAAAGGACGTAGGGGGGACATGAGAGAAGACGCAACAGAGATCTTTTTCCATGCTTCACGATCCTGTGTGGCTAGTAGGAGGTGTTGTAGGGGTTGGGCGGTCCAGTCTTTGATGTTGTCAACCCATGATTTCTTTTGGCGGCCTCTTCTTCTCTTGCCCTCGACTGTTCCTTGCAGGATGGTTTTTGCTAGGGTGTTGTGTCTTGTGGTGTGACCAAACCACATCAGCTTTCTCCTCTTTATGGTGGAGAGCAAAGGCTCTTGGGGGCCCACACGCTTTTTTATTTCTTCTTTCACATAGTTATTGGTCTTGTGTTCTTTGTATGATATTTTGAGGAGTCTTCTGTGGCACTTGTTCTCGAATGCTTGGATTCTCCTCTCTAACTCTGCTGTCAGAGTCCATGATTCACAGCCATATAGGAGGATAGATATCACGAGGGATTTGTAAAGGTGGTATTTGGTGCAGAAGCTGATGTTGTTGCTTCTGATGATCTTCTTGAGTCTGACTAGAGCAGATGTTGCTGTTGCAATGCGAGTTTTCACTTCATTGTTTGATGTGCCATCTTTTGTTAGGATGGAGCCTAAGTATTTGAATTGGCTCACCTCTTCTAGTGTTTCTCCATTCATCTTTATTTCCGTGATGTCATTACTCGCGCTGTTGACCATCTGTGAGTATTTGCAGTTCTTGTTTGCTGCTGCCCATGAGGTCAATGTCATCTGCAAATCTGAGGTTGCAAAGGGGTCTTCCACCAATGGAGATGGAAGTGTGGTGGTTTTACAGTGTCTCTGTCATGATATTTTCGAGGAAGAGGTTGAAGAATACAGGTGAGAGAAGGCAGCCCTGGCGAACCCCAACCGTGGTCTTGAAGAACTCGCCCACGTGATTGTTCATGAAAACTGCACTTTTTGCGTTCTCGTACAGAGCCTTGATGACTTCAATTAGGCAGCTGTCAATGTTGAAGTGCCTGAGTACTTGTCAGAGGCCGTCATGCCATACCCTGTCAAAGGCCTTTTTGAAGTCTATGAAATTGTGGTACAAGTCTTTTTGGTGTTGGAGATGCTTCTCTATCAGAATTCTCAGATTGAAAATTTGTTCCATTGTGCTGCGTTTTGGTCTAAAGCCCGCTTGTTCTTCTGCCAGGAGTTTTTCCGCTTGGTTTTTCAGTCTGTTGAGGACTACCTGCAGCATGATCTTGCTAGGATGACTTATGAGACTGATGGTTCTGTAGTTCTGGCATTTCTTGAGGTTTCCTTTCTTTGGCAGGGGTATAACAAGAGACTGTGTCCATTCTTTTGGCCATTCTTTGGTGTCGTGGATCTTCTGACAAAGTTCTGTGAATCGCCTTGCTGTTTCATTCCCTCCATTTTTTATGAGTTCAGCTGGGATGTTATCGATTCCAGGGGACTTCCCCTTCTTCAATTGTTTAAGAGCTGCATCTACTTTACACCTTAGTATTGGTGGGTCTTTATCTTGGTGTTCAGGGGGTTTGTCAGAAACTATGTTGGTATCTGGGCGTAGAGGGTAGTTGTACAATCCCTCACAGTATTCTGTCCAGCGTTGGAGGATGGCATTGTTTTCCGTTAAAAGATTTCCTTCTTTGTCTTCAATAAAAGAGGCTTTAGGCTGTGTGGTTTTCGTTAGTGCTTTCAAAGTGTCGTAAGCTGTTTTGCTGTTTCCCTTGGTCATTCCAGCTTCGATGTTGTTGCATTGTTCTTGTATCCACCCTTCTTTGGCTTCTCTCATCTTTTTCCTCACTTCTCTGTGGCTATCCATGTACTTCTTGTAAGCTTCTTGACTTGTGAACTTTTGTTTCTTAAGTTCTCTTCTTTTGTCGCAGAGGTCAAGAACCTCAGTTGTCACCCAGGGTTGTTTCTTTGTTCTGCTTCTTCATAATGTTTCTTCTGCTGCTGTCGTTAGCACTTCTTTGATGTTGTTGGCCAATGTGTCCACATCATTGTCGATGGCTGTGAGTGCGGCGAACTTTCCTCCTATGTTGGCTTGGAAGATCTCAACCGATGTTGAGTCTTTGAGTTTTTCCAGGTCGAATCTTATGCGTGGGCTTTTTGGCTGTTGTTTTGCTTTCAGTTTCAGCCTGATGGTGGTAAGTACAAGGTCGTGGTCACTGCCAATGTCAGCTCCTGGGAATGTTCTTGTGTTTGCCTTGTTTATGCTGGATTTGAATCTTTGGGGTGACAGAATGTAATCAATTTGATTATGAATCAGACCATTTGGTGAGTGCCAGGTTGATGTTCTGGATGGCTTGTGAGGGTGGAGTGTGTTAGCCAAAGTCAGTTTGTGCTTCTTTGCGAATTCCAGCAGCCGCTGTCCTCTGTCATTTGTTTCTCCCAGTCCAAAGCGTCCTGTGGTTCCTGCCCAGGTGTCATAGGCATCAGGTCCCACCTTAGCATTCCAATCGCCTTCCACAATAAGGATGTCTTTTTTGGGCGTTTTGGAGATGACGTTTTCAAGTTCTTCATAGAATTCTTCTATCTGATCATCATCGTAGTCAGATGTTGGAGCATGCACTTGGATGATGGTGAGATTCTGGAGTTTTGCAGAAACTCTGATTGAGATGAGTCTGCTGGATACTGGTGTGCAGCTGATGATGCTTGACACAATCTCTTTCCTGACAATAAAGCCTACTCCATGTTGATGTAGTTTCTTTTCTCCGCTGTACCATATTTTGTGGCTGTCTTGCGTGATTGTTTCTCCGAAGCCAATCCATCTTACTTCCGCAAGCCCTATGATGTCCCATTTATATATCTGTAGTTCATGTGTGAGTTCCTGTACTCTTCCTGTTTGGTACAGAGTCCTTACATTCCATGTACCAATGGTTGCCCCTTTAGCTGGAAGCTTTAGAGTTGGTTCTGCCCCAGTAGCACACTTGTCACTCCCACCCTGGAGGCTTGCAGTGGGTAGCGCGGTCGTTGTTGATCCGGGCCTCGACCGATCTGGCATGTCTTTCTGTTTTGTTTTTCTCATCATGTCCTTGCAGTGGGCTTGAGGAAGCTTGGTGGCGCCCATCTCCTCTGCAAGACTCCTACTGGTGGGTAAGAATGCACCAGCCCTCCCGTCCATCCCGAAGGATGCTACTGCCAGGTTTACAAAGGTACCACCTCTCCTTAAGCACCCCATGCAGCCCCATACAAAGTGGAATTCTATGAGTGGGAAAGAAAGCCACTGATCATAATTATAGCCTCTCACTTTGCTGTTGCCCCCAGCGTCAATGGTTTAATCAAGAACTGTGATAAAACCCTGGCGCCGAAAGCTAAGATATATATATATATATATATATATATATATATATATATATATATATATATATATATATATATATATATATATATATATATATATATATTGCCTTACTTGGCTAACGAGTCCCATCTGCCCGAATGCGACAGGTAGTACTGGGCTACATTTTACCAGTAGAGGAGGGCGAAGTGGCTCCCAGGACGGGCCAACCAGGAACTCGCCTGTGCAAGCCAAGCATGATGCCCCCGCTTGCGAGATCCACCTATGCCCACCCACCTGACACCCACCTGATTGTGCAATATATATATAGAGAGAGAGAGAGAGAGAGAGAGAGAGAGAGAGAGAGAGAGAGAGAGAGGAGAGAGAGAGAGAGAGAGAGAGAGAGAGAGAGAGAGAGAGGAGAGAGAGAGAGAGAGAGAGAGAAGAAAAACAAACCAGAAGCAAACACTTGGTAAACTTTTTCCCCAAATTTTCGAGGCAGCAACCTCTTCCTCAGGGGGTCTTTACTAGAATGATAACGCACTAAAACATTGACCACATAGCAGTGAACAGAATGTCATTGGAATTACTTAAAACAATTCATAATTTAAAGCATTCATGAACTTTACTGATTTCCTAGGTAAAAGAGTGACCAGATTTATCATGTGAATATATTATAAAAGGGGGATAAGTAGATAAAATCAAAGGCAAATTATTCTAAAAAACAATAAAAGTAAGAAATAGAAAAATAAATAAAAAGTAGTATAAAATAATAATTATAAGATGAATAAATGAATGAAAGAATAAATAGAAAAAATAATAAAAATAAAAGAATAAAATAAGATAAAAATTGTAAGTAAAATAATATTTTAAAAAAATAGGACCAAAAGAAGTACATAACTGAAAGTATAAGGGAGGGGGAGAGAGGGGGAGGGGGGGGGGTAACATTTTCATTCATAGTGGAATTAATAATAATAATAATAATAATAATAATAATAATAATAATAATAATAATAATAATAATAATAATGATAATGATAATAAATAAAATAAAATAAGTAATAAATAAAATATTTAATAAAATAGAATAGAATATAAAGGGGGGATGAAAGGATAAAAAGAAAAGTAAATAAAAAGTATATATATTATATATATATATATATATATAATTAAGGGAGGGGGAAGACATAGAAAAAGGAAAGTAATTTAAGGGGAGAGGAGGGGGAGGAGAGAGAGAGAGAGAGAAGAGAGGAAAGTAAGAAGAGAGAGAGAGGAGAGAGAGAGAGAGAGAGAGAGAGGAGAGAGAGAGAGAGAGAGAGATGAGAGAGAGAGAGAGAGAGAGAGAGAGAGAGAGAGGAGAGAGGGTTCGATTTTCAGTCATACTAGGCCTTTCTCTCACAAAAATACTTTCATCTTCATTCATACTAGACCTTTCCCTCATACTAGATCTCCCCCTCCCTCTCTCTCCCTCCCCCCCTCTCTCTAAAAAAAAAACAAAAACAAAAAACAAAAAAAAAACACCTTTCATCTTCATTCATACTAAAACTTTCTTTCACAAAAATCCTTTCATATTCATTTACAATAGACCTTTCTCTCATACTAGACCTTTCTCTGACAAAATCCTTTCATCTTCATTCACACTAGACCTTTCTCTCACAAAGATCTTTTCATCTTCATTCATACTAGACCTTTCTCTCACAATGGTCCTTTCATCTTCATCCATACTACACCAATCTCTCATACTAGACCTCTCTCTAACAAAATCCTATCATCTTCATTCATACTAGACCTTTCTCTCACAAAGGTCTTTTCATCTTCATTCATGCTAGACCCTTCTCTCACAACCCTATACGTACACACTGTTTTCATACCTCCAGAACTCACTCTCACTCACTCATGTATGTGTTGAGATGTCAGATTCCAGCATGTTAAGACCAAACGGATACAGAGTTTTTAGTTTGTGCTGCCAGAAAGTGTCACGCTTTAGTCTCTCATCCTCAGTTTTGCCATACACTTTTTCAATGATAATGCATTTCACATTGGAGACCGAGTGTCCAGAGTTATGGAAGTGCATGGCGAGGAGAGTCTTCTTCGGGTGTCTGTTTCTTTGAATGTCAGATCGGTGTTGGTACATTCGTTCCTTCATGCTGTTTTGTGTTTGACCGACATATTGCTGTAGACAGACCTCACAGTACAGTAGGTATATAATGTTGTTGGTGTCACAAGATAGTCTATGTCTGTGATGGAATTTTTCACCAGTGTTAGAGCTGGAGAAAGTCTGGCAAGGTACGAGGTGTTCCCTGCATGTAGCACACAGACTGCTGTCCTTCTCACACCTGACACAGCCAGGTGTGTCATCGCTGGTGGCTGGATGAGTGGAAGGCATCAGCAGGGAGCGGAGGGAGCGGCACGTCCTCTCTGCCACAAGGGGAGGTGCTGGCATGGCCTGCTTCATCCGCTGACTCTCCTGTAGCAGAGGGTGCAGTTCCTGGAGCCAGGCTCGCAAAGGAGGATTGGCTGGGTTGTGTGTGATGATCATTGGCGTTCTGGGTTTCTGTTGCTGGGTTTTATAAGATAATGTCTGGTGGCGGGGGATTAAACTTGCTCTGTTTTTGGCTGCTCTTAGACTTTCCGGGCTGTAGCCTCTTTTCAGGAATTCAGTGCTCATTTCTTGACATCTACCTTCATAGGAGTTCACACTGGAGCACAGACGTCTGAGGCGCAAAAACTGGGAAAAAAGGATGTTTTTGCAGATATGTCTGGGATGACAAGAGGATTTGTGAAGGTAAGCATGCGCATCTGTAGGCTTTGAAAATAAATCAGTCTGTAAGTATCCATTTTGCAGTTTAGCTAATATATCCAGAAAAAATATACTGGTCTGTGAACTTGTCAGGTAAATTTAACTGTTTTGTGGTAGCTGTTTAAGTATTCCGTAAAAGAGTGAAGCGCTTCCTCAGATCCCATCCACAGGAGAAAAATGTCGTCTATATAACGTCGCCACCATTCCACAGGCACCTGAACTGGACTATCTGCCAGAAGCTGATGTTCCAGCCATCCCATGGATAGACAGGCTACAGTTGGAGCCATAGGTGTTCCCATGGCAGTTCCCAGAACTTGTAGAAAGTATTGCCCATCAAAATGAAAGGCATTATTTTTTAGTACATGTCTTATCACTTTTAGCAGTGTCCCTACTGGTGGTATGCGTTCTTTTGTGTCATCTTGTAAAAAATGTATCACAGCCTTTTCCATTTCCTCATGTGGGATATTGTTATACAGACCCACAACATCAATGGTGACAAGACGTGTGTGAGCAGGAAAAGGACCATATTCTATATTCCACTTGTTAATCTGGCGGAGCATGTGAGTTGTGTCTTGAATGTAGCTCGGTAGTTTTTTGTTGTATGGCTGCAACCAGTCATCCACCAGCTTGGAGAGTTTTTCGGTTGGTCCATTAACACCAGATACAATAGGACGACCTGGTGGACTGACCAGAGTCTTGTGGATCTTAGGGAGCATATAAAACTCCTGGCAACGTGCGTGGCGGGGATCAGTTTCTGGCCCAGCTGGCAGTTGTCTCATCAATGTGGCCTTCTTTGCAAAGAAGATCCACAAGAGAGTTAGACTTTTTGGTGATAGACAGCGTAGGGTTCCGGGACATGACTTTGTAGAACTCTGGCTTATAAAGTTGTCGCTGGGCCTCAGCTACATAGTCTGTTGTGTTTTGTACAACTATTGCACCCCCTTTGTCAGCAGAACTGATGCGGACAACTCTTTTCACGACTAGGTTTTTCAGTTCTTTCATTGCCTTTCGGAGGCCAATGTCAAGATTATCTCTGACTTTTTTGGCTGGCTGGTAATCTGCAGTGCGTTGTAAAAGACTACTGCAGTAGGAGTCCAGACCTACGTCTCTACCGGCAGGTGGGGTGTAGCCTGTGGGTTTATAAAATTTGGGAGGGGGAGTTTCTTCTGCTTCTGAGTTGAAATGAAGCTCCCTCAGTCGGACACGCCTGCATCCCTCTAGCACATCTTGCTGGAATTGATCATGGTTGAATTTCATAGGGGTGGGGCAAAATTTAGGGCCCAATGATAGTAGTCGTTTTTGGTCAGGGCTTAACTCTATGTCGGACAAGTTCACAACAATGTCTGGCATCTTAACAGGTAGTTTTACTGAATGTTGTCTGCGTACAAATCGTCTGTTTTTCTTTTTCTGTTTTGTTTGGGTTTGGTTAGTTTCACAAACTGAGGGTTGCTGACTACTCCCAGGTGTCTGGGTATGGGAGCGAAGTGGCCTGTGGCCTGAAGACAGGCTGTACAGCTTTCTTTTCTTTTTCTTTGCTAGCTTCTCTCTGAGTCTTTTGGTTGTTTTGATATGATTTTTAACACATCTTCAAATTCTAGATAGCTAGTCTCTTGGTAAATGGAATACAAAGCTTCATGAATTTTCAAATTTTCCGTATTTTTAAGCGTTATGGAGGTTTCTCTGCCGTTGTATAAAATGTCCTTGCTAACGTTATTAAGGTAATCATGGATGTATTTGAGTAAAAAGTCAAATATATATATATATATATATATATATATATATATATATATATATATATATATATATATATATATATATATATATATATATATTACACAATCATAATTATAGCAGCTTCATATCATGGATATCAGTATTTTGACAATCATCATTATAATACAGTCTCATTCAGTCAAGAATCCGTGCAACACAGTTGGAAGTCTGGGAAAGAACAGATGGAAAAATAGTATCACTAATAACAATACAATCATGACTAGAACCTATGACGGACAATTTTTAAAAAATGAAAAATCCAAGCTAGTTAAATCTTTGATTTACTATATAAAAAAAACTCACCTAGGAGAAGGAAAACTCTGACCCCAAACCTCCACTGCCTTGTGGATTTCCCATTGGGGAGAAAGACTTCGGGAGTAAACCCTGAGGAAAAATCCGGAGATGGAGCCCGAAGGCGGTCCGCCTCTGACTTCAGTAACGTTCCGGCAACTCCTGCAACACTGCTGGTGCCAAACTGTATCAGCTTCTGCTGTTCCTTTGGATCCATCATCAATGTGGTGAGGGGGGACCTGCTATCTGGGCAACAGCTTGTCCTCCATACTATCCTGCCCAGGCTCGCGCCCTGGAGAGGTCACTCCAGCCTCGCCTCACAGCGTGGACACAACACGGGAAGCAGCAGTTACCGGTTATAAGCTGCAATACTCGACTGGCGTAGAGCGTGGCGCCAGGGGATGCTTCCGACGGTGGGAGAAATCCTAGGATTTCACTGGACAGCTACCGCTCGCCTCAAGCTGGGCAGCCCCCAGCCAATAAGGTGTTGTCCCGCCACAGTCTGCCTTCCTCAATGGGTGCTTGGGGATTAGGATCAAACCGACAAGCAGACTGTAAGACTCGCACCAGGCAAAAATACAAGAACCATGAGAAACAGGTGCCCAGTCCTAAAACTGGGAAGCTGGAACGTCCCAACATTGTCATCCGGACTGTCCCAAGACCTCCAAGGCATCAGTGATGCAAGAAAGTCAGCCGTCATCAACAACGAGCTGCTGAGACTGAGGGTGGACATAGCTGCTCTGCAAGAGACTCGCCTTGCAGACACTGGAACCCTCAAGGAGAAAGACTTTACTTTCTTCTGACACGGGAAGAGCGCGGAGGACCGAAGAGAGCATGGAGTGGGATTTGCTGTCAGGAACACCCTACTGAAGATGGTTGAACCAGGAGACAAGGGATCCGAACGCCTAATGACAGTCCCTCTTCATACCTCCGAGGGCTTTGTCACTCTTGTCAGCGCCTACGCTCCCACCCTTACATCCACTGCAGAAGCAAAGGACGAGTTTTATGCCAACATCAGCAACCTCATCAAGAAAATATCCCCCAAAGAACATGTCATCATCCTGGGAGACTTTAATGCTCGAGTGGGTGCCGATCATGACGCATGGCCTTCATGCCTTGGACACTTTGGAGTTGGCAAGATTAACGAAAATGGGCAGCGCCTGCTGGAGTTCTGCTCCTACAACGGCCTCTGCGTGACCAACTCCTACTTCCAGACCAAGCCACAACACCAGGTGTCATGGCGCCATCCCCGCTCAAAGCATTGGCATCAGCTGGATATGATCCTGATCCGACGTACCAACATCAAGTCTGTGGTCATCACCCGCACATACCACAGTGCAGACTGTGACACTGACCACTCTCTCGTCTACTGCAAGATCAGGTTTCATCCAAAGAAACTCCAGAGCTTCAAACAGAAAGGCAAGCCTCGCATCAATACCACCAGCATGCATCTTCCAGAAAAAGTCGAAGAATTTGCCAAGTCTCTCAAAGAAGCTCTGTCTGATGAACACCAGTACTGCTCAGCCTCTAAGAAATGGAACCACCTCCGAGAAGCCATTCAGAAAACAGCCTTTGCAACCTTTGGGAAAAAGATCTCCAAGAACAATGACTGGTTTGATGCCAAGTCTAGCGAGCTGTCCCCCGTCATTGACGCAAAGCGTGCTGCCCTTGCCGAATACAAGCGCTCCCCTGGTGAGAAATCCCTGCAAGCACTCAGAGCAGCCAGAAACAAAGTACAACAGACTGCAAGACGTTGTGCCATCGAATACTGGCAACATCTCAGTGCCTCCATCCAGTCTGCAGCTGCCTCAGGCAACATCAGAGGAATGTACGAAGGTATCAAGACAGCTCTAGGGCCAACACAGAGTAAAAACGCCCCACTCAAGACCTCCAATGGGGAGGTGATCACCGACAAGAGCAGACAGATGGACAGGTGGGTGGAGCATTATTCTGAGCTCTACTCTAAAGAGAACACAGTCTCCAACTCAGCCCTCGATGCCATTCAGCCTCTGCCCATCATGGAGGAACTAGATACTGAACCAACCCATGCTGATCTCCGCAAAGCAATTGACAGTTTAGCTAGGGCAAAGCATCTGACACCGATGGCATTCCACCCGACCTCATCAAAAGCTGTAAAGACACCTTACTACAGCCCCTTCACGACGTCCTATGCCAGTGTTGGAGGGAGGGAGCCGTGCCGCAAGACATGAGAGATTCCAAGATCGTCACTCTCTACAAGAATAAAGGTGACAGGAGTGACTGTAACAACTACAGAGGCATATCTCTCCTGAGCATCGTAGGAAAACTCTTCGCTCGTGTCATGCTTGTGCGCCTCCAGAAACTTGCTGAGCGTGTCTACCCCGAGTCACAATGTGGCTTCCGAGCTGAACGCTCCACGGTGGACATGATATTCTCCCTACGCCAGCTTCAGGAGAAATGCAGAGAACAACACAAGCCCCTCTACATAGCCTTCATAGACCTGACCAAGGCCTTTGACCTAGTCAGCAGGGAAGGGCTATTCAACATCCTTCTAAAAATTGGTTGCCCCCCAAAACTCCACAGTCTCATCAGATCCTTTCATGATGACATGAAGGCAACAATCCAGTATGAGGGCAGCATGTCCAACCCATTTGACATCAAGAGTGGAGTCAAGCAAGGCTGTGTCCTTGCTCCCACCCTCTTTGGCATCTTCTTTGCCCTGCTCCTAAAGCACGCTTTTGGAACTGCAACAGAAGGTGTATACCTACGCACCAGATCCAGCGGTCGACTATTCAACCTGGCTCGGTTGAAAGCAAAAACAAAAGTGATGGAGAAAACAATTAGGGACATGCTTTTTGCTGCTGCTGCTGCCGTCACTTCTCACACTGAGCAAGAACTCCAATGCCTCATGGATAGGTTTTCCCAGTCCTGCAAAGACTTCGGCCTGACAATCAGCCTGAAAAAGACCAATGTGCTGAGCCAGGACGTTGTAACTACACCAGCCATCTACATCGATGACTACCAGCTCGATGTCGTACACCAGTTCACATACCTGGGATCCACCATCAGTGACAACCTATCCCTTGATGCCGAGATCAACAAGCGCATCGGCAAGGCTGCTACAACCTTAGGACGCCTCACTACCCGTATCTGGGAGAACCCAAAGCTGACAATTTCCACCAAGATGGCAGTGTACAACGCCTGCATCGTCAGCACTCTCCTTTATGGCAGTGAAGCATGGACAACATACTCCAAACAGGAGCACAAACTGAACAGCTTCCACCTGCGCTCTCTCCGTCGCATCCTCGGCATCCACTGGAGTGACAAAGTTACCAACGCTCAGGTCCTCGAGGTTGCAGGTCTTCCCAACATGTACACACTCCTCAGACAACGCAGACTCAGATGGCTCGGTCACGTGCGAAGGGTGGAGGATGGACGCATTCCTAAAGATCTCCTCTATGGTGAACTTGCCTCCGGCAAGAGAATAATTGGCCGCCCCAACTGCGCTACAAAGACGTCTGCAAGCGTGACATGAAAGCCCTGGACATCCACCTAGAGAACTGGAAGGAGGTAGCGGCTGACCGCAGCAAATGGCGCAGTGTTCTCCACAAACAGCTGAAGTGTGGTGAAGAAAAGATCCACACCGCAGCAAACGAAAAGAGAGCCAAGCGGAAGGCATGTACTCCAGCCACCTCAACAAGCCACATCTGCATCAGATGCAACAGAGACTGCCACTCCCGCATCGGACTGACCAGCCACAGCCGGCGTTCTCGCTGAACAAATGACCTTTCTTTTGGCGCGAATTCCATAGTCGACACCGGCTGACGGAGGCCTACTATATATATATAAGGCAGGACACGGCCGGCCAGGGCCTTGCCACCAATAATGGTAGCCACCTACACTCTGTGGTTTGGTTTTATGTCTTTAAAATTTTGTTTTTACACATTTTATTTCATTTTATTTTGTGTCCATTTTTATCTGAGTCATTTATTCATGTACATACATACTTTTTTTAAAATAGAAAAATGGCAACAATTCATTGCCCCCAAATGGGCATCCAAAGAAGTGAGTCACATCCTGTCGGTGGTTGGTTTGATTTGATTTTTATATTTCCCCTTTATTTTACTTCATTTCATCTTGTCTTATTACTTTATTGGGTTTCAGTCGTGTAATTCTCTTTTCATTTTTTTTCTCTTTTTTTGTGGTGTGTTTTTGTTGTTGTTTTTTTTGTTGAGAATAGTGACCCAACATTTTCTATGAAGGAGGAGAGAAAAAAAACAAACAACCAAACTAACAAAGTTCTGATAACAATGAGATAGATAGATAGATAGATAGATAGATAGATAGATAGATAGATAGACAGATAGATAGATAGATAGATAGATAGATAGATAGATAGATAGATAGATAGATAGATAGATAGAGAAAGAGAGCGACAGAGAGAGAGAGACGGAGGCAGAGAGAGAGGGAGGGACGGAGAGACAGAGACAGAGAGAGACGGAGACAGAGAGAGAGGGAGGGACGGAGAGACAGAGACAGAGAGAGACAGAAAAAGAGAGACAGAGAGACAGAGACAGAGAGAGGAAGAAAAAAAGAGAGAAAGAAAGAGAGAGAGAGGGGGAGGGAGGGAGGGAGAGAGAGAAACAGACACAGACACAGAGAGCCACACACACACTCTCCTATATCAATATGACCAGAGGACATTTTAAACGATAAATTCTAACAGCTGCTGGACAGAAGTTGGCAAGTTTTAACCCTTAGAGGCCCAAGATATGTTGCGCTTGAAAGAAAATTATAAAATTTGGGTCAGAGGTTTAGTTTTGGCCATATTATAAGAATTTGTAATCAGATTTGATGTATCTTAACTTTGACCTACCTTTTTTGTTTGTTCCACCGGTGACCCATTGGGCTTTAGGGGTAAAAAAAAATCCTCCTTTCTTACGATTTAAAGTACTTACAAAAAACTGGTCTGCTTCATTTTTTTAAAATATGGTTAGTTTATTGATAATTTCAGACGTAACAAAGTATTTTTGACAAAAACCAAAGGAAGTTCAATGTTGATACTGATGACATTTATTTATTCATTTATTTATGTATTTGTTCTTGGCAGTCACAGTTCACGCCAGACAGTTAGTTCACATGAAATCTTCTGAAGCAGTTCCTCTGCTCTGTGTAGCACAGATAAACTCTGCATTTTTCACAGATGTTGTTGCACTTGAGCTGGCAGGCCTTGCACCGCTGATGGACGGTCGTCCGCCTTCAGAGGAAAGTGGAAATATCCATCAAATCTGACCTCTGGCTCTGGCCTGTGCTGTTGAGGTCAGTTCTTCTTGGGAGGAGTCTCAGTGCCAGTTTGGATGGATGGATGGCCTCACTTTTTGGTTCTGGTTGCGTCAACATCAATCAGCAGTGTTGCCGCTTTGCTTGGAAGAGGCGCTGATGGAGGATGTCCTGTTTTGCACTGCCAAGAAACTTGCAGACTTGGAGATATGACAACCAGGCATTGACCAGCATCATACGAAGTAAATGCCAGAAGATGCACAAGTACCACCTCTCTCAAGCATAATAATAATAATAATAATAATAATAATAATAATAATAATAATAATAATAATAATAATAATAATAATAATAAAAAATAAAAAAATACATGGAACTTATATAGCGCTATATCTTGTAAAAACAAATCAAAGCACTTGCATTCTACCTATACATCACACAAGCAATCTATAGCAATCTATGGTCCTCGCAAATTCGAACGTACTCACACAGGCAAGTGGATACTGGTGTGCAGCTGATGATGCTTGACACAATCTCTTTCCTGACAATAAAGCCTACTCCATGTTGATGTAGTTTCTCTTCTCCGCTGTAGCATATTTTGTGGCTGTCTTGCGTGGTTGTTTCTCCGAAGCCAATCCATCTGACTTCCGCAAGCCCTATGATGTCCCATTTATACCTCTGTAATTCATGTGTAAGTTCCTGTACTCTTCCTGTTTGGTACAGAGTCCTTACATTCCATGTACCAATGGTAGAGATTATTCTACTGTCGGGTTTTTCTGAAGAAAGTTCCTTGCTTGAGCAGCTACGTGTGTCGTCCACGAGTTCTAGCCAGTCTTGATCCAGCTTCAGAGGTCTGTGGATTGAGGCCTCTGTATGCACTGAGTGTGCACAATCCTGATGATTATTCTGAGCTGGGCACTTGAGGTCTTCGAAGAAGGGAGGCGACAGTGCTCACCAGGATACAAAATGGTCTCATGTTTACTTGCTGAGAGGCGAGGGAACCCCGTGGTGCGTGACTTGCGACGTGCGGGTGACCATCAGGCATCTGCTCCTGGAGTGTCAGGATGTTCAGGATATTAGGCACAAGCATTTTACCGCGGACTCACTAAAGATGCTCTTTCGGGATGTTCCACCGGACACCATTTTTAACTTTTTGAGAGAATCCGGCTTTTTTCATCTGATATGAGCGAAAGTGATATGGTTGGTCTCTAAGGACAAGGTTGTTTTAAGGAACCTGGTTTTGGTTTTATCTCGTTTTAAGTGTGGTCGATGTGGGTTTTCCCACGACGCGGGGGCCGTCCTGGGCTGACCCTTATGGTCGACCGGGGCGTCGGTACAGGCAAGGACGGTTGAGTTGGTTGTATACCTCGTTTTAAACTGTACATAGTCGCACACTTTTAATACGAGTTTTAAAATGTGACCAGGTGATAGCCCTGATATGGCCTATGTGGTCGGCGGGGCTATAAGCAGCATCATTGCATTGGATTGGATTCGTCGCTGCATGATACAAACTATTCATCTGTTTTTGTAAGCGTACAAACAGTAACACAAATGATTACATCAAATCAAAAGACACTCCATGTTTTCCATTTTCAAACATTTCTAAGGCAAGATCTTTGACAAATAATGAAAACAATATTTGACTACACACATCTCCCTGCTTTACACCCCTCGCACTATTCACAAAGTCAGATAATGTTGCTCCATTTCTTGCTCTGCCGAGGTGACCGAATAATTCGGCCCTCATTGAGCCTAAGCTCCATGTCCAAAAAACAAACAATAAAAAGGAAGAGAGGAATGAGGGATTCAGATTCCGTGGGCGACTTGTCTAGCGAGTCGGAGACGGAGGTGAGAGAGAAGGGTGGATTTTGGCCGAGCTGGTTGGTGGTTGAGGGAGTGGAGGAGGAGCATCCTCTGTCGAAACTGAGCCCCTTTGCGGTGGCCAAGGGCCTAAAGGGTGTTGCTGGAGAGCTGAGTACTGTAAAAAAGTTGAGGAATGGCACACTGCTGTTGGAGTGCAGAACCAGAAAGCAGTCCCAGACACCCCTTAAGTGTAACAAGCTGGTGACGTGCCCTGTGAGGGTGACCGCCCACAAGGCCCTGAACAGCAGCAAAGGGGTGTTCAGGTGCAGGGACATGCAGGGGGTGTCCGAGGCAGAGATCAAGGCCAAGCTGGCTTCTAATAATAATAATAATACATGGAATTTGTATAGCGTTATATCTTGCAAAAACAAATCAAAGCGCTTGCATTCGACCAACACAACACACAATTAACAACAATTTACAGTTTTAACAAATTCGAATGTACACACATACACACGCACGCACGCACGCACGCAAGCACGCGCGTGTGCGCGGGGGCACACACACCTACAAACGTTATGCACTTTGGCAGGTGGATGTCGAAGGCAGGGACAGGTAAGAGATGGAAGCGGAAGGAGAAAACTTAGGTTTTGAATAAGTGTGTCTTGAGGTTGGATTTAAAAGTGTTATAAGTAGGCTTTTGCCGGAGGGAGAGAGGAAGGTCGTTCCAGATCGATGGACCAGAAACAGAGAAATAGCGGCGGCCAACGGTAGATAGGTTGAATCTGGGTATTCTTAGGGACAAAGTATCTGCCGACGAGCGGAGGGAGCGAGAAGGTGTGTACAAGTGAAGACATTCACAGAGGTAGGAGGGTGCAGTATTGTGGAGACATTTGTAACAGAGGGTATTGATCTTGTAGTTTACTCTCTGTGGTACAAGCAGCCAATGGAGAGATTTCAAGAGAGGGGTAATGTGCTCAGATTTTTTCTTTCTGAAGACAAGACGAGCAGCAGAGTTTTGTATACGTTGAAGGGAGTGGATGGATGATGCTGGCAGACCAGTCAAAAGAGAATTGCAATAGTCCAGACGTGAGAGAATAAGAGAAGTGACGAGTTTGGATGTTGCATCAGTGGACAGGTACTTTCGAATCGCGCTAATACGCCGTAGTTGATAGTAGCATGACTGACAGGTTTGGGTAATGAAGTTTTGCATGGAGAGAGTGTTGTCCACAACGACTCCTAGATACTTCACAGAAGTGGATAGTGGAACTGACGTATTGCCGAATTCTATTGAAGTTGTTGGAATGGAGGAGAGTTTGTGTTTGGTGCCTACAAGCATGGCTTCGGTTTTATCTGCATTTAGTTGTAATTTGTTTTGTATCATCCAGTGTTGGATATCTTGAAGGCAGCTGGTCATATTTGTCAAGAGAGAAGGAAGATTTTCAGGTGTGTCACTGCTTTGAATCTGCGAGTCGTCAGCATAAAAGTGATAATTGATATGATGACGGTCTATTATATGTGACAGTGGAGCAGTATAGAGAGTAAAGAGAAGAGGGCCCAGAACTGATCCCTGAGGGACACCACATTCCAGTTTGGCAGGTGCTGATTGAATCTTGTTTACTGCAACTGTGAGGACTCGGTCTTTAAGGTATGAAGTGAACCAGGTGAGGGCTGTGCCTTTAATGCCAAACATGTTTTGGAGACGGGAGAGAGGAATTGAATGGTCTATGGTGTCAAAGGCAGCAGATAAGTCGAGAAGAGTAAGGAGGGAGATTTTCCCTGAGTCAGAAGCATGGAGAAGCATGTTTAGAGTATGAACCAGGGTGGTTTCAGTGCTGTGGTTGACGCGATAGGCAGACTGAAAAAGGGGGGAAGAGATTATTGGAAAGAAGATGGCTATTGAGTTGTTTCAGAACAACTTTTTCAAAGACTTTAGAGATAAAAGGCAGATTAGAGACAGGTCTATAGTTCTTCAGGATGTTAGAATCAAGGTCGTGCTTTTTGAGTAGAGGTGTGACTATCGCAGTTTTGAGAGCTGATGGAAAATTTCCAGACAGAAGAGATGAGATTACTATTTTTGTGATAGTAGGTATAAGCTGTGGAATGCACTGAATGAAAAGAGAAGCAGGTACAGGATCGAGATCGCATGATTTTATTGTCATTTCTTTCAGAATGTTCTTGATTTCTTTCTCGCTTCTCAGGGAGTTGTTGACGTGTATTGAGTGCAGATTAGGAAAGGGGGGGACAAGGTCCCCACAAACACGTTCTTCATGACGTTCTGTACGACTGTGCTGCCTCAGAACATCAAGGTTGGGTACCTCAGCGTGAAGGTCACGCCTTACATCCCCTCTCCGCTGAGGTGCTTCAGATGCCAGAAGTTTGGCCACGTGAGGGACTGGTGCCCTGGACAGGAGGTGTGCGGCATCTGTGCGAAGGCGGTACACGACGGGGAATGTCAGGACCCCGCTCTGTGTGTGAACTGCGGAGGCGCCCACGCCTCCTCGTCCAAACAGTGCCCCACTTGGGTGTTCGAAACGGGTTACGGTGGAGAAAAGGGTGTCCTTTTTGAGGCCAGAAAGATTGTTCAGGGAAGTAACAGCAGCAGCAGCACTCAGTACTACGCAGCAGTGGTCAAGAGGTTGTGTGTTTCGGTGGCCTGTCAGACGGACTTTGGCTCTGGAATGGCTGGGCCCAGCCGACCGAGCACCGCTGACCGCGCGCCTACCCCAGTGAAGAAGGCCTCTGGCGGGGGCCTAAAACCCGCTCCTGTGCGCCCTGTTGGCGCACGGAAAATGCCAGCTCCCATCCGGGGGTCCAAACTGCCGACCCCCGGATCCAAAGAAAAACCGGCCCGTCCCCCAAAACCAGTTGAGGGCTGGAGAACGGTCCCCTCTGGTGCCTGTAGAGGCGCCGAGGTGGTGGTGATGGCGGCGGGGGAGCAAAAGTCGCCCCCCAAGAAAAAAAGGGGTCAAGTATCTCTCGGACAGGCCGAAGAAAGCCGAGAAAGACTTTCTGCACGAAAGTCGGTTCTCCGTGCTTTCTGGGGATACGTCGGAGATGGAATGACCAAAGTAATGTTTTATGACTAATATTTTACAGTGGAACATTCGCGGTCTGGCGTCCAACAGGGAGGAGCTGCAGCTTCTCTGCCGGGACCAGAGACCAGCCGTGGTCGCACTCCAGGAGACGCTTTTAAGGGAGGGAAAAGATTTTAATTTGTATGGCTATAGCTCCATCCATGAAAGGGCCAAGCCCACCGAGCGTGGAACCTCCGGGGGGGGGGGGGGGTGAGTTTGCTCATCAGAAATTCCTTGTTGTACAGTTGTGTGGTCCTCGACACTCCTCTCCAGGCGGTGGCTGCTAGGGTCACGCTGCACAAGACAGTCTGCAGCATCTACCTGTCTCCGTCGGTGGCGGTGAGGAAGGCGGACTTGGCGTCGTTGGTTCAGCAGTTGCCTCCCCCCTTCCTGTTGCTGGGGGACTTCAACGGGCATTCCCCTCTTTGGGGGAGCGAAAAGTCGTCCGCGAGGGGCCTCATCCTTGAGGAGGTGTTTCTGGAGCAGGACCTGTGCGTGCTGAACGGCAAGGTTCCTACTTATCTGCATTCCTCAAATGGTACGCTGTCGTGTCTGGATCTGTCAGTCTGTGATCCCTCGTTGGTCTTGGACTTTCGGTGGGAAGTGCGTGACGATCTGCACGGCAGCGACCATTTTCCGGTGGTCTTGGCGTGGAGTGGGACGGTAGAGGAAGCCCGTACGCAGAGGTTCGACGTCAGGAGGGCCAACTGGGATGCCTTCAGGGCCGACCTTGTTTCCGGGATGGATGAGGAGGCTGTCTTGTCTGCGGAAGATCCGGCGGAGGCACTGACGTCGTGCGTGGTTCAGACTGCGAGGCGGTCGGTTCCCAGGACCAGCGGTCAACCGGGGGCGCCCAGGGTGCCCTGGTTCGACGAGAAATGCAGGGCGGTCAGGAAGGAACGCAAAAAGGCGTAGCGTTGGGTCAGGCAGCAACTGTGTCCGGCGGCGGTCTTGGCCCACCAGAAACTGCGGGCCAAGTCCCGCTTCGTCTTCAAGTCTAGCAGGCGTGAGGCGTGGAGGCGCTTTTACTCCAAGCTGAACAGCAGGACCTCCAGCAAGAAGGTCTGGAGGGTGATTGCGAAGATCAAGGGGCAGGGCGCCTCCGCGTCAATCAACCATTTGCGCACGGGGGACGCTTTGATCACTGACAGGGGGGCGGTGGCTAATCTGCTGGCCGCCACCTTGAGGGCAAACTCGTCAGCGGAAACAAAAACGCAGGCATTCTTGAACACGAAGCTGCGTCGGGAGCGAGTGCCTTTGAGTTTTGAGTCCCGCAACGAGGAAGTCTACAACCAGCCGTTTTCTTTCCCGGAGGTGAAGAGCGCCTTGCAGTCTTGCAGCGAGACTTCGGCGGGCCCGGACGAGGTCCATTATGGCCTTCTGAGGCATCTTCCGGAGGTATGTCTGCAGACCCTCCTGAAGGTTTACAACCGGATCTGGACGACAGGGTTTTTTTCCCCTGTCCTGGGAGATGGCCTGCGTCGTCCCTATCCTGAAACCCGGCAAGGACCTTAAGGACCCCGGCAATTACAGGCCGATCGTGCTCACCAGCTGCATTTGTAAGGTGATGGAGAAAATGGTTAACAGCCGCCTGATGTGGCATCTGGAGGCAAAGGGCCTTCTGGCCAGGGAGCAGTGCGGTTTCCGCAAGAATCGTTGCACCGTGGACCACGTGGTCCGCCTTGAGACGACAGTCTGGAACGCCTTTGTCAATGGGCGGCACGTGGTGGCCGTTTTCTTCGACCTCGAGAAGGCTTATGACACCGCCTGGAGGTACGGCATCATGTCGGACCTGCGGGACTTGGGGTTTCGGGGTCGGTTGCCGTTGTTCCTGCAGAATCTTTTGGCCAAGAGACGGTTCCAGGTGAGGGTGGGCTCCACGCTCTCGGAGATCTTTGAGCAGGAAATGGGGGTTCCTCAGGGGAGCATTCTTTCCCCGGCTCTCTTCAGCATCAAGATCAACGACATCGTCAGGTCGGTCCATCAGGGGGTGGAGTGTTCGCTGCTTGTGGACGATTTTGCTTTGTATGCTACGGGCAGTACGTTTGCGGGGGTTCAGAGGCAGATACAGCTCTGCGTGAACAGGGTTGAGGAATGGGCGCATGATAATGGGTTCAAGTTTTCGGTCGCCAAAACGAAGTGCATTCACTTCACAAACAAGTCCAGAGAGCACTTCCCGGACCCCGTCATCCGCTTGGGAAAGTCCACCATCCCGGCAGTGGCGGAGGCCAAATTCTTGGGCATTGTGTTTGACTGGAAGCTCAATTTCATGAGCCACATTCAACATCTGAAAGCGTCATGTCAGAGAGCCCTGAACCTCCTGCGGGTGATTGCCCATACTGACTGGGGAGCGGACAGGAGAACACTACTGCACGTTTACAGGGCGCTGGTGTGCTCCAAACTGGACTACGGATGCCAGAATTACGGCTCAGCGAGGCCTTCCTACCTGAAAGCTCTGGACTCTGTCCACCACCAGGGGCTCCTGATCTATCTCGGAGCGTTCTGAATGACGCCGGTCTACAGCCTGAACGCGGAAGCGGGAGAGCCTTCACTAAAAAACCGCCATCTGAAACTGACTTTGAGTTATTACCTCAAACTGTAATCAGAGCACAACAACCCGGCCTACGATTGTGTCATGAATCCCCGGTTTCAGGCCAAGTTCGACAAATCGCCTTCTGCCGCCCCGCCTCTGGGCATTCGAATCCTTCCTCATCTCCGGGAGGCGGGCATCGATTTGGGGGTTGTCTGTGACCTTCCCAAGTTTCCAGAGAAGCCGATGTGGATGGTGGAAACCCCGGTTGTCTGTTTTGATTTTGCCGCTCACAGGAAAGATGTCACCAGCTCCACGGCGTACGGGGCCTTCTTCCAAGAGCTCTGTGCGTCGTATCCGTCCCATACCAGGGTTTTTACGGATGGGTCCAGGTCGGAGGATGGGGTGGCCTGCACCGCCTAGTGTCCCGCCATCAAGGAGTCGGCGCTTTCGGAGCGCCTACCTTTGGATGCCTCGGTGTACACGGCCGAACTGAGTGCTCTGGTCTTGTCCCTGCAACTGATCCGGCGATCGGGAAGGAAAGACTTGTTGGTCTGTATGGACTCGCTCTCTGCTCTGGAGGCTATCGCTTGCAGGGACGTAAACCACCCTAGGCTTCAGGAGTTCTACAAACTGTATACTTTCTTGAGACGGGAGGGGTGTGACGTGGTTTTGGTGTGGGTCCCAGGGCACGCGGATATTCGGGGCAACGAGACGGTTGACCGACTTGCCAGACGCACCACGGAGCAGGAGGTTTCCGGGTCCACAGTGCCGTTCACAGATCTGAAACCTAGGAGAGCAATGCGTGCATTCCCTCTGGTAGGAGGAGTGGAACGCTCAGACGGACAACAAACTTTTTTGGATCCGTCCCAACTTGAAAGAGGTGTTTCCTCTGGGTGTCAAAAACCAAAGGGAGGCGACAGTGCTCACCAGGATACACACGGTTCATTCTCACATCACTCACGTTCACTTGAACCCCGTGGTGCGTGACTTGCGACGTGCGGGTGACCATCAGGCATCTGCTCCTGGAGTGTCGGGATGTTCAGGATATTAGGCACAAGCATTTTACCGTGGACTCACTAAAGATCCTCTTTCGGGATGTTCCACCGGACACCATTTTTAACTTCCTGAGAGAATCCGGTTTTTTCGTCTGATATGAGTGAAAGTGGTATGGTTGGTCTCTAAGGACAAGGTTGTTTTAACCTTCGCCAGACCTTGTTTTAAAACTCACATGGATGAGCTCCTGGGTGACTAGTCACCCATGGTTTTTACATAGGCATTTGCCTTGGTGCACCTTGCCAGATTTCGTGGGTGACCAGTCACCCATGGTTTTTACATAGACATTTCCCTTACTACGCCTCGCCAGGTTTCGTGGGTGACCTGTCACCCATGGTTTTCAAATGTATCATACAGCAAAGCATCATGTAATTTTTTAGAAAAAAAGCTGAATCTGAATCTGAAAAGGTGATGTCTTAGAATCCAGGTGTGTGGCGTTGATTACCATACCGGAAATAAGAACTCATTCATTTGATTTGAAAGTGAAAGGTTTACTAGCACCCATGTAAACTGAAGTAGAGAAACTGAGAAAGAAACACACACTCACACACACACACACACACACACACACACACACACACACACACACACACACACACACACACACACACAGATAGATAGATAGATTGATTTATTCTTTTATATCAAGGATAATGGAATAAGCACTCTTGTGCTTTTTTTACATCCAGTCCCCGTGTGTCTGCAATTTTGTAAATGGCATCTGTTCCCACCGGCACATGATGGCCTACTCTTACGAAAAGTGGAACAGGATTTTTAACATGTGCGCAAGATGTTCTGCGTGCGTTTGCACACGGGGCCTCGGTTTAAAGTCTCATCCAAAGGACTTTTGGGGAGAGTGGAGTCAGCACTGATGTTAACTCCAGGAGAAAAATCTCCTCGACAGGACTCGAATCTAGGTCGTAAAATTGCCAGCCTAATGTTCTGACCACTAGGCTATCCGTCCCCCCAGAGAGAGAGAGAGAGAGAGAGAGAGAGAGAGAGAGAGAGAGAGAGAGAGAGAGAGAGAGAGAGAGAGAGAGAGAGAGAGAGAGAGAGAGAGAGAGAGAGAACTATAACAAATATGCTATATGTTTTTAGCATTAATACAGTATGTTTAATTAATACTCAGGCACTTCAACATTGACAACTGCCTCATTGAAGTCATCAAGGCTCTGTACGAGAACGCAAGAAGTGTAGTTTTCATGAACAATCACGTGGGCGAGTTCTTCAAGACCACGGTTGGGGTCCGCCAGGGCTGTCTTCTCTCACCTGTACTCTTCAACCTCTTCCTTGAAAACATCATGACAGAGACACTGCAAAACCACCACACTTCCATCTCCATTGGTGGAAGACCCCTTTGCAACCTCAGATTTGCAGATGACAAATCCTCACAGACAGTCTAACAGATCGAGCGAGCGCATTCAGCATGGAGGTCAGTACAGAGAAATCAAAGATCATGGTCAACAGCACGAGTAATGACAGCACGGAAATAAAGATGAATGGAGAAATATTGGAAGAGGTGAGCCAATTCAAATACTTAGGCTCCATCCTAACAAAAGATGGCACATCAAACAATGAAGTGAAAGCTCGCATTGCAACAGCAACATCTGCTCTAGTCAGACACGAGAGGATCATCAGAAGCAACAACATCAGCTTCTGCACCAAATATCACCTCTACAAATCCCTTGTGATATCTATCCTCCTATATGGCTGTGAATCATGGACTCTGACAGCAGAGTTAGAGAGGAGAATCCAAGCATTCGAGAACAAGTGCCACAGAAGACTCCTCAAAATATCATACAAAGAACACAAGACCAATAACTATGTGAAAGAAGAAATCAAAAAGCGTGTGGGCCCCCAAGAGCCTTTGCTCTCCGCCATAAAGAGGAGAAAGCTGATGTGGTTTGGTCACGCCACAAGACACAACACCTTAGGAAAAACCATCTTGCAAGGAACAGTCGAGGGCAAGAGAAGAAGAGGCCGCCAAAAGAAATCATGGGTTGACAACATCAAAGACTGGACCGCCCAACCCCTGCAACACCTCCTACTAGCCACACAGGATCATGAAGCATGGAAAAAGATCTCTGTTGCGTCTTCTCTCATGTCCTCCCTACGTCCTTTGGGACATGGGACATGGTGAGTGATGAGCCTTATGGCTTGGGACAGACTTTAACCATAACATAATAAACAAATTCATAAAATTTTAGCTTGATAGAATTAAAACCGACAAAATTATGATAATTTAAATGAGAGTCTGGGTAATTTTTCACCCACAGGGTCTGGCGAAGGTTAAGGAATCTGGTTTTGGTTTTATCTCGTTTTAAGTGTGATCGATGTGGGTTTTTCCCACGACAGCGGGGCGTCCTGGGCTGACCCTTATGGTCGACCGGGGGCGTCGATATAAGCAAGGACAGTTGAGTTAGTTTTATACCTCGTTTTAAACTGTGCATAGTCGCACACTTTTAATACGAGTTTTAAAATGTGACAGGTGATAGCCCTGATATGGCCTATGTGGTCGGTGGGCTATAAGCAACATCATTGGATTGGATTGGATTGATCTAGCTTTTTCTTCTCTGTACATACTTTGTACACATTTGTGTAGTTTTCTCAAACTTGTTTTTTAACAAAATAGGCCATAACAAATTTCTAGAAACAGAATCAAAAGCTTTTTCAAAATCTACAAAAGTAACATATAATTTATGGTTGTGTGCAAACTGCTTTTGAACAGCAGCTAACAGAGTGAACATATGATCTACAGTGCTATAATTCCTCTTGAATCCAGCTTGGTATTCACCTGCAATATTTTTGTCATTACCCATTTTTGTAGTCTTTTATTGACAACTGACCTATATATCTTACTCACTATATTACACAGAAATATTCCTTGATAATTGTTTGTATCATTCACATTTCCTTTCTTAAACAGAGGCAGAATGATGGATTCCACACAGCCCTCTGGATAGATACCGCTCTCAAACAAATAGTTAAATCTTCTTCTTCTCCTTCTATCCCATAGTCTTTTTAGACCGTAGGGGCGCCACGGAAGACCTCACAACCAGCTCTCTCCATTTCCCTCTGTCCTCGACCTTTCTCAGGGTGTCACTCAGCCTGAGGCCTGTCCACTCTCGGATGTTGTCCTCCCATCTCTTTCTCTGCCTGCCTCTCCTTCTCCCGAAATGCACGGTTCCTGGCATAATCGTCTACGCAAGCCCTGTTGATCTTGCGACATGCCCATACCACTTTAGTTTGCGTTTTTTGACTGTGGTCAGGAGATCTTCAAAGGACCTAATGGCTTGACCGATTCTGATTCTCACTTCCTCATTAGTAATGTGGTCTTTGTAAGAGATGCCAAGGAGTCTGCAAAAGCATCTCATCTCTGTGGCCTGTATTCTCCTCTCCAGATCTGCTGTGAGGGTGCATGACTCACAAGCATACAGGAATATTGAGATGACCAGAGTGCGCATCAGCCTGATCTTTGAGCTGAGCGAGATGTTCCTGTTCTTCCAAATGGTCTAAAATTTTGTCAGTGCTGTAACTGTCTGTGCAATCCTTGCAAGTATCTCAAGCTTGGATCCCTTGTCTGTTATAATTGCTCCCAGATACTTGAAGCTTTTACCGTTTCCAAATTCTGACCACCGACCCTGATGTTGGTGTTGATGCCGTTGATGTTGTTGGTCATCAGCTTGGTTTTCTGCGCACTGATCTCCATGCCATAGGCTGTTGAAGTCTTGTCGAGGCGTTCCACTAACCTAACTATCTCTTTTTCTTTCCCTGCCAGTCCATCGATGTCATCATCAAAACGCAAGTTGGTAATTGTTCTGCCTCCAATGCCAACTGTTCCTTCATGATCTTCCAGTGCATCAGTCATGATTCTCTCAAGAAAGATGTTAAAGAGAGTAGGTCAGAGCAAGCAGCCTTGTGAAATAGCTTCACTAAAAGATTTAACACAGATTCACCTGAATATTTGAAAAACTCACCGATCAAGCCATCAGGACCTGCTGATTTACCGTTTTTTAATCTTCCAATCGCTAACATTATTTCCTATTCTCAAACCACTGACTTGTAGATGTTGTATTTTTTGGCTGAGATCTTTTACGTGATATTTTTCTTAAAACTTCCCGACAGTTTGTTTGGCTCGTTATGTCTGTCAGTAGTTCTTTTAAATGTAAATTATTATATTCCTGTTTCTTTCTTACAAGTTTACTTTTATATTCTCTTCTTGCGGTTTAAAATGATGTCCTATCATCTCTCTGTGATGAGCGTTTAAATTGTCTATATAGTCGTCTTACTTTACGTCTTGAAACTCTTCATTCATGATTGAATGAGTCTTTCTGTGGCTGTTTATTAAACTTAATTTTTGTCTTCATATATTCTGCTTGATCTTTGATTATTTGACTGAAAGTGTTTATAGCTAGATTGACATCACTATCAATCAAATCTACTGCCCTGTTTATATCATCTTTTACACATGTTGCATTCATTTTGTCAGTACAGGTTTGAGCAAGTAAGGGTTTCCATCTATACTTAGTAATGAACTGATCTTCCCGTGCCTCCCCACAACTTCTATTAGAGGTGCTCCTAAAATCTATATCTAAACACAGCAAAACAGGTAATTGATCTGAATCTGTTTTGTCTAGAACATCAAGTGTCATGATATCACAAGCAAAATCAAAGAAAGGCAGAGAAGTTAAGAAATAATCAATAACAGTATTCCCTTGGTCAGAAATGTATGTATAACAACCATTTTCATCGTTTTAACAGACACCATTGAACATGTATAAATCCAATTATGAACACATATTCAATATTTTTCTATGGATTTACTGTAGTATCCTTCGATTGTCTTTTAATGTGGTTTTCAGCGTGTGTTGTACAATTATCAGATAAACTTGTTTTTATCCACAAAATTAGGGAAGCAATCGGAAGTCCGAGAATTTAAATCCCCACACAGTACAATATCAATATCATCAAACATGAACATCTTTTCCAAAACGCTTTCTTCCAGTAAACCCATTGACATTTCCATCGTCATAATCAAAATAAGAACAATACGGAAAGTGTTCTGGTTGTAAATAAGTTGTAAATAAGTACAAACAAATAACACATAGGAAATTTTTCAAAAGTCTGTATCAACAACAAAACATACACAACAGTCACTATTATCATCAATATAGCGCACGTAAGGGAGAAAAGCCTTACGCACAAAACAAATAATGCCCCCTGAACATCTCCCACGCTGGAGAGAGAGAGAGAGAGAGAGAGAGAGAGAGAGAGAGAGAGAGAGAGAGAGAGAGAGAGAGAGAGAGAGAGAGAGAGAGAGAGAGAAGTTAAGGTAAAATTCTTTTATTCGAGGATAATAGATAAGCACTCGTGTGCTTTTTTACATCGACTCCCCGCCCTTTTCAGAGAGAGAGAGAGAGAGGCAAGGCAAGGCAAGGCAAGGCAAGGCAAAGTATTTTATTCGAGGATAATAGATAAGCACTTGCGTGCTTTTTTACATCCAGTCCCCGCCCCTTTCAGGGATACATCAAGTTGAAAAGATACTAAACAATAAAGCTTTACGCAAACCAAACAACACACAAGAATAAAGACACTATATATGATAAGGTAATAAAAATACACTCGATCAGAAGACAAGAGAGAGAGAGAGAGAGAGAGAGAGAGAGAGAGAGAGAGAGAGAGAGAGAGAGAGAGAGAGAGAGAGAGAGAGAGAGAGAGAGAGAGAGAGAGAGAGAGAGAGGGCAAGGCAAGGCAAGGCAAAGACAAGGCAAAATTATTTTATTCGAAGATAATAGATAAGCACTCATGTGCTTTTTTACATCCAGTCCCCGCCCCTTTCAAGGATAACATCAAGATAAAAAGACAGCCTCAACTAAAACAAGGACAATTATAATGATCCAATTACATTAAATTAAATTATATTAACAGCAATCTGAATATTGATAATCAGTATATAGATCCCTAGATCCAGTATTATTACTACATATACAAGTAAACATATTCTTTCCCATCGCTGCGGAAAGGCGAACTGACTACAACTGAATCCAAAGACCATGCATCCTGTGTTGTTTTCTCTGTGTTCTCTCACAAGTTAGGCACGCACGCATGCTTGCGCGTATACACACATGCTTACACACGCACGCACACACAGACGCACGCATGCGCGTGCGCGCACACACACACACACACACATACGCCACACAACTATTTACGTATTTTTCATGAGGGTACATAACCCCTTGGTTGATAAATTCTTTCCTTTCCTCCCCCCCCTCCCGCTCCCCCCCCCCCCCCCCCCCCCCCCCCCCCGCTGATTGCGACATACTGTTCCAGCCTGTGGCCTGTTCCAAAATACGACCACAGTCTATAACACAACAGCACTAAACTAATAAACAACTTCAACAACAGCTGACGTAGTGCAGCACTATATTGCAATAGTAATCAAAAATCGGAAAATCAAAAATCGTCAAGTTGATAAATCTGGATTTTGTTATTGTTTGTACATACCTCTGCCAGCATGTTTATGCATAATTCAATGTTCAGCCTGACACGAGCATTTTCCATTACATCTTTCCATTACATTTTATCCATTCTTCTCTGAAATTAACAACATTAGGATCGCATTTCCATCCTTTAAGGGTTAAGCCTGTCATCATTATCGTTATCAAATATTTTATTCATAATACCCCGCCCCCTCCCCCCCACCAAAGCCACCAACCAGTTACATTTCTCTAGAGAGTACTGTATTAATACCTTGATCTATGTCCACTCTTATCACCTTTCCATTCTTCAACTTTGTCATAATTTTTCCATTGGAAGACCAGGTGGAGAGAGTAGCAGAGTGTTGATTTACCTTCTGTAGAGTCTGATAATTGTGGAGGGTGAGGTCCTCGCCAATGGTGATTCCAGACCCTTTCAGTTTCCTCCTGGCCGTCAGCACCACCCCTCTCTGCCTGCGCGAGTGGAACCTGACCAGGATGGGGCGAGGTCTGCCACCCGGCGCCGGCGCCTTCCCTAACGGATGGGCGATCTTCACCTCCGTGGCAGAGACAGGCACCCCCAGCTTGCTGGAGAAGATGTCGGTGCACTTGGCCACGCAGTCTTCCACGGTCTCCCCCGCATTCTCCTGAACACCAAACACCCTCAGGTTCCACTGACGACCATGTTGTTCCTGGTCATTCAAAGCCCGTTGAATGTTGCTGGTGGTTTTTGAATATTGCACCAGCTGATTTTGAAGTTCGGTGTTCTCTGCTCGTAACTTTTTTACTTCTGCTGCGAGTTTACCTTTGTCATTGGCGAGTTCGAACACAGTCCCTTCCAGCTTGTCTATTCTCAGAGTCAGAGACTCCGCCAGTTTTTCCACATCTCCCCTTATCTTTTGTATCTCAGTCTGTAATTGCTGAACATCCTCCCTTGTGGACAGCCTCTCCATCGTCGCCTGCATTTCGCACAGTGTCTCCTGCACCCCCATCTCCTCCTCGGAAGCCTCCTGTCTCTGCCTCTTTTCCCAACTGTTTGCTTCAGGACTGGCACAGTCACTGGAAGAAGACGACGAAATTTGCTTTCTTTTTGCGCCCTTGCTCCCTGGGAAGTATTTTGCTATCGTTGAAGTCATAGTTGTACCATTTTGAAAGTTTCTTGCCGCCAACACTTGGTCGCACAAATGAAGTTATTGATCGCAATCTTTTGCTCCACTGCACATTTATTTTCTTTGCTGTTGCACAAACGAGTCCAAGTGGCACCCACCAAATTTCTTTGTTTCAAATACAAAAATATTCACAGAATTAAGTGCTGAAACGATGTGTTCATTGCAACCAGTTCGCTAAAGGAGCCAGATCGTCAAAACATTGCTAAGCAAACAAAGAGTGACCAAAACAAACCAGCTGGCCAACAAAAGTAATGGATAGCAAATCACAAATATAAAAAAAAAATTAATTTTAAAAAAGCATGCAGGTAGTAATAGGAACAGTAGAAGAAAAAAGAGAAGAAACTAAAGAAAAAAACTCAAAGTGGAAGAAGTCGAAAGCAAAAAACAAAAACAAAAATAAAGTAAAACAAAAACAGAAAAGCCCCACCCACCAGCAAAGGAAGCAAAACAAAAATAAAGAGACAAACTGCTTAGCAAGAGAGAGAGCGCTCCAAAACACGTCCGACCTGTGCAGTGAACGATGGTCAAGTCCCCCTTCTTCTTCTTCTTCTTCGCAAATCTTCGCAGTTCTTCTTCTTCTTCTTCTTCTTCTTCTTCGCAATTCTTCGCAATGCTTCTTCTTCGCAATTCTTCTTCTTAGCAATTCTTCTTCTTCGACATTCTTCTTCTTCGCCATTCTTCGCAATTCTTCTTGTTCTTTCTCTTCGCAATATTCTTCTTCTTCGTCATTCTTCATCTTTGAAATTCTTCGCAATTCTTTTTGTTCTCTCTCTTCGCAATTTTCATTCTTCTCCTTCTTTCTCTTCGCAATTGTTGTTGTTGTTGTTGTTGTTGTTGTTGTTGTTGTTGTTGTTGTTGTTGTTCTTCTTCTTCTTCTTCTTCTTCTTCTTCTTCTTCTTCTTCTTCTTCTCATTATTATTGTGTGTAGCCTCTAAGGTGTTGAGCTGCAGAACGCCTAACAACAACTACACCATGAAATAGACAGGTGGAACATAATTATGGCCTGTGACATACCTTTTAAAGATCTCTGTCTGTCTGTCTGTTTGTCTGTCTATCTTTCTGTATCTTTGTATGTGTCTTTGTCAGTCTGTCTGTCTATCTCTCTGTCTGTCTCTGTCTCTGTTTGCCTGTCTCTGTCTCTGTCTGTCTCTGTCTGTCTGTGTGCCTCTCTCTGTCTCTCCCTGTATCTCTTTCTGAATGTCTGTCTGTCAACCTGCCTGCCTGTCTGTCTGCCTGTCTGCCTCTCTGTCTGTCTGTCTGTCTGTCTGTCTGTCTGTTTGTCTGTCTGTCTGTCTGTCTGTCTGTCTGTCTGTCTCTCTCTCTCTCTCTCTCTCTCTCTCTCTCTCTCTCTCTCTCTCTCTCTCTCTCCTCTCTCTCTCTCTCTCTCTCTCTCCCCTCAACCATGTTTACAAGAGTGGGTTCAGGAAAATAATATCACTGGAGAACATCAAGCTGGTTTTAAAAGGAATTACTCAATTACTGATGATATGTTTCCTTTGTTATCTTTAGTACAAAAACAGCTATCCTGTAACAAAAAGATTATACGTAGCTTTCATGGATTTTGAGAAAGCTTTTGATTCTTTGAATAGGAACATTCTATGGCAGATTCTTATAAAAAATGGAATAACGGGTAAAATATTTAACTGTATCAGAAGTATGTACGATATTGCCTAAGTTCAGGTTAGATATGGTTCAAAATTGACAGATTTAATTAGTTGCACCTATGGTGTAAAGCAAGGTGACGTCTGTAGTCCAATCCTATTTTCTTTATTTATCAATGATCTGGCTAATGAAGTTATTGAAAATGGAAGACATGGGGCTTTGTTTACCAACGATTATTTTAAACTCTTCATAATGTTATTAGCAGACGATATAGTTCTGTTAGCCGAGACTGTAATTGGATTGCAGACTCAACTAAATAGTTTGCAAAGAGCAGCAGAGTCTATGGATTTGAAGGTAAACTCTGATAAAAGTAAAATTATTGTATTTAGAAAAGGTGGTCATCTTTCTGCAAGGGAAACTTGGAAATATAACACTGTTGAAAAGCCTGTAGTAAATGCACACACATATTTAGGAATATTATTTTCTACACGACTTAGTTCTACATCAGCATGTAATGACCTTGTTAGTAAAGCCAAGAATGCTGTGATGTGTATTATGAGAAAACTTAGAGCCTTGAATAATAACAGCTTAGAACTATTTTTGAAACTTTTTGACTCACAGGTTGTACCTATTGCTTTGTATGGAGCAGAACTATGGGGTCAGGACAATGCAGCACGTCAGTGTGAACAAATGCATTTGTTTGCTTTGAAAAAAATTCTTGGTGTTGAAAGAAGAACCCCAAATGACTTTGTTTATGGTAAAACGAATAGGTATCCTATTTATATTAGCTCTGCTGTACGTTGTATTTGTTATTGGTTAAAGTTATTAGCAATGGATGATGTTGGACTACCGAAGACAGCTTACAGAATGCTGTATGATTTGGATGAAAGAGGTAAAAGAAACTGGGTATCAAATGTTCGTTGTTAATTGTATGAAAATGGTTTTGGGTATGTATGGGAAAATAGAGGTGTTCAAAACGTTACAGATTTTTTTTTTATACAAGTTTAAGGAAAGACTGATTTTATGCAGATGGCAAGAATGGGACTTCCACATTAAAAACAGCAGAGGTTTAGTGTATATAGAACTTTTTGCAGTGTTCATGACAAGAAAACATGTCTTAAAATAGATCTAGACAAACATTTGAAGTTTCTTATGACCAGGTTTAGATGTGGCATTTCAAAAATTAGTACACAACAAAATCACTACAAATCATACTCTGATTTGACTTGTCCATTGTGTAAAACTGGAAATGAGGATGAAGTACATTTTATGTTGTGTTGTCCGATTTTCAACAAATTAAGAACACGGTATATACCATTGAAATTTTTACAGATACTCGTGCCAGTTTCATCTGAGTTTGCTTTTGGCATATACGAATGAAAGTATTGTCCGAAATGTATCGATCTACATATACAAGGCGTTCAAAGTACGATCAGTGCTGATTTAGTTATTTTGTCTATGTGTGTTTATGTTTAGTGATTTCATTACTATTGTGTATGTATTGTACCCCCTTCATTAGGGGCAATGGCCTTTATATGAATAAACATTCCGAATCTTCTCTCTCTCTCTCTCTCTCTCTCTCTCTCTCTCTCTCTCTCTCTCTCTCTCTCTCTCTCTCTCTCTCTCTCTCTCTCCTCTCTCTCTCTCTCTCTCTCTCTCTCTCTCTCTCTTCGGAACACAATTATCCTTTTATCACTGCACACACACACACACACACACACACACACACACACACACACACACACACACACACACACACACACACACACACACACACACACACACACACACACAGAGCCAGAAACAAAGATAGAGGCAGAGAGACAGGCGCAGAGACAGAGAAAGAGACAAAGACGGAGACAGAAAGAGACAGACAGGCAGACAGACAGGGAGAAAGAGACAAAAATAGAGAACCAGACACAGTCTCAGACAGTCAACCAGATAAAAAAAAGACATGTGTTTTTATTTTTAAAATAAACCTCATAAAAATATGGACGTAAGTCTTTTATTTCTGAGCCTTGAAGATAAACTGCACCTTTTTGTTGTTTTTGCTGTGGTCTAGGTCTTGTCTCAACCCTAACTCACCCCTAAATTGTCGGTTTATTAATATATATATATATATATATATATATATATATATATATATATATATATATATATATATATATTTATATTTATATTTATATATATTATAATTTATTTATTTATTTATTTTTTTTTACATGCATGCAGATGCATGAAGCAATAGCATAAAAACAAAAGTAGAGAAGAGGGCTCTTGACATTTTTACTAGCTTTTCAGCGTGGCTGTCTGCTTTTGCTTGTTTTTCTTCTTGTTTTTCTTGTTCTCTTCTTCGCAATTCTTCTTCTTCGCAGTTCTTCTTCTTCTTCGCAGTTCTTCTTCTTCTTCGCAGTTCTTCTTCTTCTTCTTCGCAATTTTTCTTCGCAATTCTTCTTCTTCTTCTTCTTCCCAATTTTTCTTCGCAATTCTTCTTCTTCTTCGCAATTTTTCGCAATTCTTCTTCGCAATTCTTCTTCTTTTTCTTCGCAATTCTTCTTCTTCTTCTTCTTCTTCTTCTTCTTCTTTCTTCTTCTTCTTCTTCTTCTTCTTCTTCTTCTTCTTCTTTGCAATTCTTCTTCTTTAAATTCTTCTTCGCACTTCTTCGCCATTCTTCTTCGCATTTCTTCGCCATTCTTCTTCTTCGCAAATCTTCTTCTTTGCATTCTTCTCCGTAATTCTTCTTCGCAATTCATCTTCGCAATTCTTCTTCGCAATTTTTCATCTTTCTGCAATTCTTCTTCTTTACCATTCTTCTTTGCAGTTCTTTGCATATCTTTGCAATTCTTCTTCTTCTTTCTTCTTCTTCTTCTCTTCTTCTTCTTCTTCTTCTTCTTCTTCTTCTTCTTCTTCCTCTTCGCCATTCTTCTTCTTCTTCTTTTTCTTCTTCTTCTTCTTCTTCGCAATTCTTCGCAATTCTTCTTCTCTCTTCTTCTTCTTCTTCTTCTTCTTCTTCTTCTTCTTCTTCTTCTTCTTCTTCTTCTTCTTCTTCTCTTCTTCTTCTTCTTCTTCTTCTTCTTCGCAATTCTTCTTCTTCTTCTTCTTCTTCTTCTTCTTCTTCTTCTTCTTCTTCTTCTTCTTCTTCTTCTTCTTCTTCTTCGCAATTCTTCGCAATTCTTCGCAATTCTTCGCAATTCTTCTTCTTCGCAATTCTTCTTCTTCGCAATTCTTCTTCTTCGCAATTCTTCTTCGCAATTCTTCTTCTTCTTCTTCTTCTTCTTCTTCTTCTTCTTCTTCTTCTTCTTCTTCTTCTTCGTCGCAATTCTTCGTAATTCTTCTTCTTCGCAATTCTTCTTCTTCGCAATTCTTCTCCTTTTCTTCCTCCTCCTCCTTCTTCCTCCTCATTCTTCTTCTGCTGCTGCTTCCTCTCCTTTCATTTGTTAGCTGTAGTTCCGAGGTTCACCAATGGTGAGATTTTTGCGTATGTGAACAGTTTTGTCCACCCTTAAGGTAGCTGTATTCCAGCTTGGGGGGGTCAAGCATTAAGCACGACAGCAGTGTGCATGTATTTTTTGTTTGTTTGCTGGCTTTTATCTTCTGTTCTTAAACAAGGCAAAATGTAAAGGTGTCCCATAACCTGGGCGGTCGTAGGGGAGCGAAGCGTCTGAGACCTCAGCTTCTCTAGGGGCCAGCATGTTGAGGGCAGTGGCGCCCATCTCCTCTCCCTCGCTGCTTTACCTTCCCTGACCCTAAAGAGGGCAGGTACCCATTGACAGCTGGGTGAACTGGGGGGACTGTACTGAAACCAAGGCGCACAAACGGTCACCCATCCAACTGGTAACCACACTCGTCGCTGCTTAACTTGACCTAGGGAAAGTGAGTGCTCTGACTACTGAGCTGTCACCACCACCACCCCTCCCCCTCCCCCGCACGAAAGAGCCCAGTGGTTAGTGTTGCACAGAGCTAATCTGAGTTCGGACCCCGTTCAAAGGGATATTTTCCCTTGAGTTAACATCAGTGCCGACACCACTCCCCCCCCCCCTTCCCCCGCCCCCCCCCCCCCAAAAGCCCTTCGGATGAGACTATAACCCAAGATCTTGTCTCGTCTCATCCGAAAGACTAGTACCCAGACCACCACTCATGGTTTAATGGATGGCCGGAAAAAAGTTCTGGGCCCAACCATGTCCATGACATCAATGTCACATTCATTCTGCTTAGTTCCTTATGCCACTAACCCCCCCCCCCCCGCCCCCCGCCCCCTCACTCAACAGTTCTTTCTCCCTCTCCCCCCTTCATCCCCCCACTTTACACTCTCCCCCTCCCCCTTTTCCCCAATGTTGTCAACCTCCACTTCCCCCTCCCCCACATTCATACCCCCTAGCCCCCACTGTCACACACATACATTACAAGCATACTTAATGAAAAACTGTGACATCAAGTGTTATTCCAATTCCCCATTATTATACCTTCCATGTCAACCTTCTTTTTTCTCTCCTCCAAGACACACTTCCGTATAGACGTTAATCAAAGAGATGACGTCAAAGGGTGTAACTCTATTTTCTGTCTTTTGTTTTTTTTGGAAGGGGGGGGGGGGGGGGGGGGGTTGTGTGTGTGTTAAAATAACCCTCTTCCAGTTCCGACCGTTTCATGCGTTGCTTTAAAAGCTGGCTATAGCAGTTTTGGTTGTTTGGGTTTTTTTTTAAAGAGTTATCTGTGGTAAGGGTCGTGTCCGAAACTCTGTCTGTCTGTCTGTCTGTCTGTCTCTGTCTGTCTCTGTCTCTCTCTTTGTATCTTTGTCTCTCTGTCTCTCTGTCTGTGTCTCTGTCTCTGTCTCTCTCTGTCTCTCTCTTTGTCTCTCTGTCTCTCTCTCTCTCTGTCTCTCTGTCTCTGTCTGTTTGTCTGTCTGTCTGTCTGTCTTCTCTCTCTCTCCCTCCCTCCCCTCCCTCCAACTACTAGAACGTGTGGTGGTCTGGGTGCTAGTCTCTTAGATTAGAAGATACACCCGAGGTCCCTTGGCAAACATGCATCTATCCCTTAGTCTGGCGACCGTGGGGGTACCCCTGAAGACTTGACAACCAGTTCTCTCCATTCCTCTCTCTGTTCTGCCTTTCTCAGGGTGTTGTTGAATTCCAGGCCTGTCCATTCGCTGATGTTGTCCTCCCATCTCTTCCTTGGTCTGCCTCTTTCTCTTCTTCCTTGGACAGTGCTTTGCAATATTGTTTTTGCAAGTCCTTTATGAAAACAAGGAAAATAAAAGAATATTAATGGGTTCCGCCTGCTCTTGTGGCGATGCGCTCTCCCCCCAAGAAAAAAAAAACCAGCCCGAATTTCGCTGAGAAATCTGCCATTTGAGAACTTTCTCTTCTCTCTCTCTCTCTCTCTCTCTCTCTCTCTCTCTCTCTCTCTCTCTCTCTCTCTCTCTCTCTCTCTCTCTCTCTCTCTCTCTCTCTCTCTCTCTCTCTCTCCCTCCTCTCTCTCTCTCTCTCTCTCTCTCTCTCTCTCTCTCTCTCTCTCTCTCTCTCTCTCTCTCTCTCTCTCTCTCTCTCTCTCTCTCTCTCTCTCTCTTTGTATCTCTGTGTTATTTCTTGCCTGTTGTTTGATACTTGGTATGGTTCCTTACTTTTGGTATTTGGATCATTATGATTGTTGTTGTGTAGTTGTGGCTATTATTTTTTCTTTTTTATCTTAATGCTATCCCTGAAAAGGGCGGGGACTGGATGTAAAAAAGCACACGAGTGCTTATCTATTATCCTCCAAAAAAAGAATTTTGCCTTGCCTTTGCCTTGCCTTGCCTCTCTCTCTCTCCCTCTCTATGTCTCTCTCTATCTCTCTCTCTCGCCCCCCCCCTCTCTCTGCGCCCCCTCCCTCTCTGTCTCTGTCTCTCTCTGTCTCTCTGTCTGTCCCTGTCTCTGTCTCTGTCTCTGTGTCTCTCTGTCTCTCTGTCTCTCTCTCTCTCTCTTTCTCTCTCTCTCTGTTTTGTTTTTGTTTTGTTTTGCGATTCCCTCACCAGGGCAAGGGCCGGATGAAAAAAGTATGTAAATACATACTCTGTTACCCTTAAAAAATAAAGATGATTCATTCTCTCTCTCTCTCTCTCTCTCTCTCTCTCTCTCTCTCCTCTCTCTCTCTCTCTCTCTCTCTCTCTCTCTCTCTCTCTCTCTCTCGTCTTCTGTCTGTCTTCTGTCTGTCTGTCTGTCTCTGTCTGTCTGTCTGTTCTGTCTGTCTCTGTCTTCTGTCTCTGTCTCTGTCTCTGTCTGTCTCTGTCTCTTCTCTCTCTCTCTCTCTCTCTCTCTTCTCTCTCTCTCTCTCTCTCTCTCCTCTCTCTCTCTCTCTCTCTCCACCATCACCATCGTCTTCCACATTTACATCACCATCATCTTCCACATTTACATCACCATCGTCTTCAACATTTACATCACCATCATCTTTTATGTAAATATAGCAAGTTGAGAATCAGATAAGTATTTTACAATCATAGCAAATCAAACACACCAACTAGGCTGGGAGAAAACACTTGTAACATACATTTTACATTTACCATCAAGGTAGTTATCACGGCAATGCTGCTGATTTGAATTCCAGTACTGCACAGTCACGCTAACCCTGCAATTTTCTATTCGAGATATTTGCTGGTTTTTGCACACACACACACACACACACACACACACACACACACACACACACACACACACACACACACACACACACACACACACCACACAAACACACACACACACATACACACACACACACACATGCACGCACACACGCACACACACCCACATACACCCACCCACACACCCACACACACACGCGCGCGCGCGCGCCACACACACACACACACATACACACACACACACACACACACACACACACACACACACACACACACACACACACACACACACACACACACACACACACACACATACCCCCGTTCCTAGGTAGGCACATTCACCTAGAAGTAAAGATCATGCTAATCTCAGTTAAGTTTAAGTTAAAGTCTGTCCCGAGCCTAAGGCTCATCAGGCCCGGTGCTTATCCCGGTTTCTGTGGCGTTAAGCGACTGAGAGTCATAGACTCCCCCCTGGATAGAACGCCTGTCTATCGCAGGGTTAACCCCCAACACAAGGTTGGTACCCCTTTTACACCTGGGTGGGGTGAGAAAATAGCCGTAAAGTGCCTTTTCCAAGGGCACAACGCCATAGCCGAAAGCTGGAATCGAACCCGCAACCTTTAGATTACGAGTCCAACGCCCTAACCACTAGACTTCAGCGGCGGCTGCTAATCTCAGTGCTTTAAAATAATTATTTTCTTCCGTCTTTTGATCGCATGAAACACATACTTTGATAGATTATGTCTATGAATAGGGTTTTTGGCTCTTAGCAAAACGTGCAAAGGAAGATCTTTTGATTCCTCTAGAAATTTAGACCTCACATCATCATACATTGGACATGCAAACAAAAAGTGCTGTTCATTTTCAATATGATTTTTACAAAATGGACAAGCTTTGTCATGGTCAGAATCCTTGTAGCGATTTACATTGTTATTCAGAGGAGGAACATTGAATCTAACATGCGAAATAGCAACACGAAAGCAATACACATCAATATCCAGAATATTTGTTCCCTTTCAAAAACAGTCTTGAATGATGAGTAGGGCTGATATCTGTCACACTCTCTGAGAGTGCCTGCCCATTCTTGGGCAAACATATCCACAAGCCTCTGTTTAAATATATGCAGAAACGTGTTTACATTCCCAACACCCTGCTGTAACCAAACAATATTAAAACCAGTAATACATAATATTTCTCTTATTTTTGATACCCAGCACTGCTTCCCAATACTGTCTAATTGTAATAACATTTGATAGGCTTTATATGGTAATCGTTCTGTATTCATTTGTAATAATCTAAACCAATATCTTAGGCAAGTAACATATGAATTCACATAAAGAGGATACCTGCCCGAATCCCCATATACCATTTTATTGGGTGTCTTGGTTGGCACTCCTAGAAACCTTTTACATGCACGCATGTGGACCTTTTCTATGTGTTCTAACCTATTCATTCCCCATATTTCTGCAGCATATAGCAATATTGGTTGTATTTTCGTATCAAAGATTTTAAAATAAGTGTTTGCTGTCATTTCTTTATATTTTTTAAATACTCTATTAAGCTGAACTACCGCCTTTTTTCCTTTTGTTGTTAAATGTAGTGTCCCATTTTTAGCACTAATCATCGTTGTAAATTTAAATCCTTAGTAACAACAGCTGTTAACTACTTCCAATCTATTACCATGTAGAACCACCTCTCATGCTGACACACAAAAAAAACCCTTTTCTAAATACCATGACTTTTGTTTTATCAATGTTTACAGTTAATTTTATATTATCACAACATGTTCGTAAAATATTCAATTGATTCTGAAGACCACTTGGTGTTGTTGATATCAATGCCACATCATCTGCAAATAATAAGATAAATAATTCCACTACATCTGGGAATAATTGTACACCATGTTTACCGTTTTCATTCATTAGGTCAGCTAACTGATTTATAAATAATGTGAATAGTGTCGGGCTGAGTACACAGCCTTGCCGTACTCCAATAGGGCAGTCAAATAGTTCTGTTAATTCTGAATTTGCACATACACATGATTTTAATGACTTGTACATGGCCTGCAGTGCATGAAAGAATTTCCCTTTTACTCCTTGATTTTTAATGCATTGCAATAGTTTAACATGCTGAACAAAATCAAAGGCCTTTCTGAAATCAACAAAAGCAACATAGAGTTTTCTACCTTTTTTACTCAAGTGGTTCTGGATAACAGCATATAAAGTAAATATCTGATCAACTGTAGACTATTTTCTACGAAATCCTGCTTGGCATTCAGAAATTAAGTTATGATTTTCTAACCAGGAGTATAGTCGCATGTTCAATATTGAAGTATAACATTTAGATATTATGCTCAATAGAGATGTAAATGTTGAAGATGATGGTGATGTAAATGTTGAAGATGATGGTGATGGTGATGTCAATGTTGAAGATGATGATGGTGATGAAAATTCTGAAGATGATGGCGATGTAAATGATGAGGATAAAGGGGATGGTAATGTAACTGCTGAAGATGATGGTGCTGGTGATGTAACTGTTGAAGATGATGGAGATGGAGATGTAAATATTGACAATGATGGTGATGAAAATGTTGAAGATAATGGTGATCTAAATGTTGAAGATTATGGTGATGGTGATGTAAATATTGAAGATGATGGGGATGGGGATTTAAATGTTGAAGGTGATGGTGATGTAAATGCTGAAGATGATGGTGATGGTGATGCAAATGCTGAAGATAATGGTGAGGTAAATGCTGAAGATGATGGTGATGTAAATGCTAAATATGATGGTGATGTAAATGTTGAAGATGATGATGATGTAAATGCTGAAGATGATGGTGATGATGAGGATGCAAATGCTGAAGATGATGGTGTTGTAATTGTTGAAGGTGATGGTGATGTAAATGCTGAAGATGAAGGTGCTGGTGATTTAAATGTTGAAGATGATAGTGATGTAAATGTTGAAGATGATCGTGATGTACATGTTAAAGATGATGGAGATGTAAATGTTGAAGTTGATGGTGATGGTGATGTAAATGCTGAAGATGATGGTGCTGGTGATATAAATGTTGAAGATGATGGTGATGTAAATGCTGAAGATGATGGTGCTGGTGATATAAATGTTGAAGATGATAGTGATGTAAATGCTGAAGATGATGGTGATGTAAATGTTGAAGATGATGGTGAGGTAAATGTTGAAGATGATGGTGATGGTGATGTAAATGCTGAAGATGATGGTTATGCATATGTTGAAGATGATGGTGCTGGTGATGGAACTGTTGAAGATGATAGTGATGCAAATGCTGAAGATGATGGTGCTGGTGATATAAATGTTGAAGATGATGGTGATGTAAATGCTGAAGATGATGGTGAAATAAATGTTGAAGATGTGGGTGATGTAAATGCTGAAGATGATGGTGATGTAAATGTTGAAGATAATGGTGATGTAAATGTTGAAGATGATGATTATGGTGATGTAAATGCTGAAGATGAAGGTGATCTAATTTTAAAGATGATGGTGATGTAAATGCAGAAGATGATGGTGATGTAAATGTTGTAGATGATGGTGATGTCAATGTTGATGATGACGTCAATGATGAAGATGATTGGTGATGTAAATGATGAAGATAAGGGTGATGTACATGTCGAAGATGCTGGTGATGTAAATGCTGAAAATGATGGTGATGGTGATGTAAATGCTGAAGATGACGGGGATGGTGATTTAAATGCTGAAAATGATGGTGATGGTGATGTAAATGATGAAGACGATGGTGATGTAAATGTAGAAGATGATGTTGATGGTGATGTAAATGCTGCAGATGATGGTGATGTAAATGTTGAAGATGATGGTGATGTAAATGCTGAAGATGATGGTGAGGTAAATGCTGAAGATGATGTTGAAGGTGATGTAAATGCTGAATAGATGGTGATGGTAATGTAAATGTTGAAGATGATGGTGATATAAATGCTGAAGATGATGTTGACGGTGATGTAAATGCTGAAGATATTGGTGATAGTGATGTAATTGTAGAAGGTGATGATTATGAATGATGATGTAGTAGATGAAGAGAATGATTTTGATGATGATGACGTAGAGGATGCAAGTAATGATGGTTATGTTGATATACTTGCTGCAGCTGCAGATGTAGATAATGAAGATGCTGATGGCAGTGATTATGTACATGATGAAAATGATTATGGGATTGATGATGAAATGTTTTTCGTGATAATGTTTACCTTCCCCCTGCCTCAAACATGTTTTGTATAGTGGTCTAAGGCCGATGTACAATAAAACTTTTCAGTGTTTAGTGTTCAGTGTTCAGTGTTCAGTGTTCTCTCTCATTCTCTCTCTCTCTCTCTCTCTCTCTCTCTCTCTCTCTCTCTCTCTCTCTCTCTCTCTCTCTCTCTCTCTCTCTCTCTCTCTCTCTCTCACACACACACACACACACACACACACACACACACACACACACACACACACACACACACACACACACACACACAGAGTATTTTCTTCTTCCTCCTCCTCCTCCTCCTCCTCCTCCTCATCATCATCATCATCATCATCATCATCATCATCATCTTCTTCTTCTTCTTCTTCTTCTTCTTCTTCTTCTTCTTCTTCTTCTTCTTCTTCTTCTTCTTCATTTTTTCATCATTATCATCACCTTCCTCTTCTTCTTCTTCTGTCAATTCTTCCTCTTGTTCCTTGAAATTTTCTTATTTTTTTGAATTTTTCTTCTTTTGAATACACCTTCCTAAAATTGTTATTATCTTTAAATTTTCTTCTCATTAAAAAAAATCTTTTTCTTGATCTCTTTTAGAGACATCAGCAGTAAAAAAAAAAAAAAAAAAAAAATTTTAAAAACCGAAAAGAAAGAAATGGGGATTGATGACCTTTTTTCCCATTACTTATTTCACAGCCAAAATATATATAATTAATGTCATCTCACTGAATCCACGAGCGTTTGAATTAAAAGGTAGGGGAGAGGATACATCAAGGCCGACTTGACACCTCGACTGGCTGTCTTTTTCACCGTTTTAAGTTTTTAAGCCCTTCTGTGTCAGCAAAACTCTTCCTTCTCACAGTTGTCTCCTCCTGACGTGACGTCACGCGGCACATCCGACCACAGAAAGTACACTAATTTAAATTTTTGTGCGTGTGTTTTTTTTTATTACATTTTATTTAAAGCGCCACTGGATTATATTATTTTTTTTTGATTATTGTTTTTTATTTTCGTTTCTGTTTTCTTTCTTTCATTCTGTTTCTTTTCTATCTTCTTTTTTTTATAAAAAGATCAGATTTAGAGATTTTGGCCTGCACTTTTATACATACGTGTTGAATAGGGGGGAGAAACAAGGGGTAGGATTATATATCTATCTTGCACCTGGGGCGAGAGACAAAGAGTCTTTTGTACGTGTTGCACAATACTTATAATTTAAAAAAAAGCATTTTAACGTCAATATGTGATTCGGGTTAGCATGCCAACTATTTCTTTTTCGCTTCCATTCTTCTTGCAAGCCTAGAGTTTTGATTTTCACGACATAGTGCGATTTTTTGGCGTATGTGACATTTTCTGTTGTTGTTGTTCATTATGAAGAGGTATCGTATCTCGTCTGTCTATCTGTCTGTCTGTCTGTCTGTCTGTCTGTCTGTCTGTCTGTCTGTCTGTCTGTCTGTCTGTCTGTCTATCTATCTATCTATCTATCTATCTATCTATCTATCTATCTATCTATCTGTCTGTCTATCTTTCTATCTGTCTGTCTGTCTGTCTGTCTGTCTATGTTGGATTTGAACAATTTGGATTTCAAATCCAGCATAAACAAGGCAAATACAAGAACATTCCCAGGAGCTGACATTGGCAGTGACCACGACCTTGTACTTACCACCATCAGGCTGAAACTGAAAGCAAAACAACAGCCAAAAAGCCCACGCATAAGATTCGACCTGGAAAAACTCAAAGACCCAACAGTGGTTGAGATCTTCCAAGCCAACATTGGAGGAAAGTTCGCCGCACTCACAGCCATTGACAATGATGTGAACACACTAGCCAACAACATCAAAGAAGTGCTAACGACAGCAGCAGAAGAAACATTAGGCAGAAGCAGAACAAAGAAACAACCCTGGGTGACAAATGAGGTTCTTGACCTCTGCGACAAAAGAAGAGAACTTAAGAAGCAAACGTTCACAAGTCAAGAAGCCAACAACAAGTACATGGATAGCCACAGAGAAGTGAGGAAAAAGATGAGAGAAGCCAAAGAAGCGTGGATAGAAGAACAATGCAACAACATCGAAGATGGAATGGCCAAGGGAAACAGTAAAACAGCTTACAACACTCTGAAAGCACTAACTAAAACCACACAGCCTAAAGCCTCTGTTATTGAAGACAAAGAAGGAAATCTTTTAACGGAAAACAATGCCATCCTCCAACGCTGGACAGAATACTGTGAGGGATTGTATAACTACCCACTACGCCCAGATACCAACATAGTTTCCAACAAATCCCTGAACACCAAGATAAAGACCCACCAATACTAAGGTGTGAAGTAGACACAGCTATTAAACAATTGAAGAAGGGGAAGTCCCCTGGAATCGATAACATCCCAGCTGAACTCATAAAAAATGGAGGGAATGAAACAGCAAGGCGATTCACAGATCTTTGTCAGAAGATCCACGACACCAAAGAATGGCCAAAAGAATGGACACAGTCTCTTGTAATACCCCTGCCAAAGAAAGGAAACCTCAAGCAATGTCGGAACTACAGAACCATCAGTCTCATAAGCCATCCTAGCAAGATCATGCTGCAGGTAGTCCTCAACAGACTGAAAAACCAAGCGGAAAAACTCCTGGCAGAAGAACAAGCGGGCTTTAGACCAAAACGCAGCACAATGGAACAAATTTTCAACCTGAGAATTCTGATAGAGAAGCATCTCCAACACCAAAAAGACTTGTACCACAATTTTATAGACTTCACAAAGGCCTTTGACAGGGTATGGCATGACGGCCTCTGGCAAGTACTCAGGCACTTCAACATTGACAACTGCCTAATTGAAGTCATCAAGGCTCTGTACGAGAATGCAAGAAGTGCAGTTTTCATGAACAATCACGTGGGCGAGTTCTTCAAGACCACGGTTGGAGTCCGCCAGGGCTGCCTTCTCTCACCTGTACTCTTCAACCTCTTCCTCGAAAACATCATGACAGAGACACTGCAAAACCACCACACTTCCATCTCCATTGCTGGAAGACCCCTTTGCAACCTCAGATTTGCAGATGACATTGACCTCATGGGCAGCAGCAAACAAGAACTGCAAATCCTCACAGACAGTCTAACAGATCGAGCGAGCGCATACGGCATGGAGGTCAGTACAGAGAAATCGAAGATCATGGTCAACAGCGCGAGTAATGACAGCACGGAAATAAAGATGAATGGAGAAATATTGGAAGAGGTGAGCCAATTCAAATACTTAGGCTCCATCCTAACAAAAGATGGCACATCAAACAATGAGGTGAAAGCTCGCATTGCAACAGCAACATCTGCTCTAGTCAGACTCCAGAGGATCATCAGAAGCAACAACATCAGCTTCTGCACCAAATACCACCTCTACAAATCCCTCGTGATATCTATCCTCCTATATGGCTGTGAATCATGGACTCTGACAGCAGAGTTAGAGAGAAGAATCCAAGCATTCGAGAACAAGTGCCACAGAAGACTCCTCAAAATATATACAAAGAACACAAGACCAATAACTATGTGAAAGAAGAAATCAAAAAGCGTGTGGGCCCCCAAGAGCCTTTGCTCTCCACCATAAAGAGGAGAAAGCTGATGTGGTTTGGTCACACCACAAGACACAACACCCTAGCAAAAACCATCTTGCAAGGAACAGTCGAGGGCAAGAGAAGAAGAGGCCGCCAAAAGAAATCATGGGTTGACAACATCAAAGACTGGACTGCCCAACCCCTGCAACGCCTCCTACTAGCCACACAGGATCGTGAAGCATGGAAAAAGATCTCCGTTGCGTCTTCTCTCATGTCCCCCCTACGTCCTTTTGGACATGGGACTGAGTGAGTGAGTGAGTGATCTCTATCTGTCGGTCTATCTATCTATCTATCTATCTATCTATCTATCTATCTATCTATCTATCTATCTATCTATCTATCTATCTATCTATCTATCTATCTATCTATCTCTCTCTCTCTCTCTCTCTCTCTATCTCTCTCTCTCTCTCTATCTATCTATCTATCTATCTATCTATCTATCTATCTATCTATCTATCTGTCTGTCTGTCTGTCTGTCTGTCTGTCTGTCTGTCTGTCTATCTATCTGTCTGTCTGTCTATCTATCTGTCTATCTATCTATATATCTGTCTGTCTATCTGTCTATGTATGTATGTATGTATGTATGTATGTATGTATCTATCTATCTATCTATCTATCTATCTATCTATCTATCTATCTATCTATCTAAAAAAAAAAATGTTGTTGGCTGCATGCACAAGAATTGGTTGAATGCAAGCGCTTTGATTTGTTTTTCAAGATATAGCGCTATATAAATTCCACTTATTATCTATCTATCTATCTATCTATCTATCTATCTATCTATCTATCTATCTATCTATCTATCTATCTATCTATCTATCTATCTATCTATCTATCTATCTATCTATCTATTTGTCTATTTGTCTCTCTCTGTCTCTCTCTGTCTCTCTCTATCTATCTATCTATCTATCTATCTATCTATCTATCTATCTATCTATCTATCTATCTATCTATCTATCTATCTATCTATCTATCTATCTATCTATCTACCCTTTAGTCTGGCGACCGTGGGGGCACCCCTGAAGACTTGACAACCAGTTCCCTCCATTCCTCTCTCTGTTCTGTCTTTCTCAAAATTTGGTTGAGTTCTAGGCCTGTCCATTCACTGATGTTGTCCTCCCATCTCTTTCTTAGTCTGCCTCTTTTTCTTCTTCCTTCTTGGACAGTGCCTTGCAATATTGTTTTTGCAAGTCCTTTTGATCTTGTGACATACCCGTACCATTGAAGTTTACGCTTCTTTACGATTGTTAGAAGGTTTTCGTAAGGCCCAATGGTTTGCTGGAGTCTGTTACGCACGTCTTCGTTACTTATGTGGTCTCTGTAGGAGATGCCAAGGAGCTGTGTGCATGCGATTTAAAAAAGATATTTTGTCATCCGATCCTACAGGCACGAAATGGCCTACTCTTTGAAAAGCTGGAACAGGTTTTTTGATTAACGTGTGTGCAAGATGTTTGGTATGTGTGTTCGCCGCACACGAGGCTTCGGTTTATAGTCTTATAATTATGAAAGACTTTTTGGGGGGAGTGGAGTCAGTACTGATGTTTAAGTTCTGGGTAAAACTTCAACAACAAAAATGAAGGAGTGCCTCCGTGATAGCTTGATCCGGGGTTGTTAGAACACGAGGAAAATCTCTAAGCTCTAAACATTAAACTAGGTTACCCCCCCCCCCCCCACGCACACACACACACACACACACATACACTCACACTCCCCCTAATCAATTGATTTTAACATTAATGTACTGACAGATATCGCACTAACCCTGAAAAAGGTTAGCCTACATGCTGTTAAGTTGTTTTTTTTCTAAGAGCGTAGAAGTGACTGTGGAATTGAATAACGTGTGTAGGCCTATTCTTGGTGATATTTTTAGCTTTTCACTGTTAACTGTATAGGCCTTTGAAAGCATATTAAAACGTTTTGAGCAATAAAAAACAACAACAACAACAACTAGTTTTGTTAAACTAC
>CM060349.1:3965423-3985423 GCA_030674155.1 Stramonita haemastoma
GAAATAGTTCTTATCAAGGCAGAGGTTGTATACATATTTTAGTGTGTCTGTGATAACTGGAGCTGATAATCTTAATATATTGCTGTCTATTCCATCAAGACCACGCGTTTTTGATTGTTTGAGGTGAGTCAGATAGTTATAGACCTCTGAAACAGACATGAATGGTAGGTGAAGTTTTGAAGGTATAAGCTTTTCTTGGCAGTATTGTTTTAATTTATTGAGGTCATTGGATTCTGAGTTATCATTGCTGATTACGTTAGAAGAAACATTGATGAAGTGGTTGTTAAGTTTTTCAGCAGAGATGTCTTTGATTACATTTGATTTGGAAGATGATTGATTGTTAGTTATTTGATTTATTGCTCGCCATACTGTCTTTGAATTTTGTTTGGAAGATAGTAAGTCTTGGAAATATTTCTTTTTTTCCCGCCGTTTTCGTGAGATTATGGCATTTCTTAATTTTTTTGATTCCTCATGATATTTGTGTTCTTTTAGAAAATCTCTAAGATAACATGCTTCCTCTAGTTCCTTTGTGAGCCAAGGCGGCTTGGGGACGTGTTTGATTCTAATGGTTTTTAGTGGGGCATGTTTGTTATAGATTTCAGTGAATGTCTTTATCCAGAACTCAATAGCTAAGTCTGGATCAGTAATGTTGAATGTTTCTGAGAGTGTGGACTTGCATAGTTCTAGGAGAAAAAGCTGTTCATCAAATTTTGTGAATGAACGATAGGTTATAGTTTTGTGTCCAGGTGTGGGAATTTCTGTTCCTTTTTTTGACCATGTGGCACAGACTGGATAGTGATCACTGCAGTTATAGACAGGGACACATGTTTCTATGATGTTTTTTTGGGTTAGATACGTAAATGTGATCAATTATTGTGCTTGAATTTGATGTGACTCTTGTGGGTGAATTGACTAATTGGTGAAGATTGAGTGAGTTTGTAATTTGGGTCCATTGATTGTGTACTTTTGCTAGGTCAATATTGAAGTCACCCGGTAAGATTACTTCCCTTGATTCTAATAGGACTTCATTCATCATGGAGTCAAATTTGTCTGTCCAATTTTTTCTTTCTGATGGATTTCTGTAACAAAACCCAATTACAATAGGGGATGTACCTTTTACAGAAACTTCAATCCAGATAGATTCTACTTCATGACATTCTAGATGGGGAAGATGTTTAAATGTTACTGATTCACTAATATAGATTAAGATCCCAGTTTCTTTGGAATGCTGTGGATCTCTTCGTAGGATTTTGTAACCTGGAATATATATGTCCGTGTCTGTTATATGTTTTGAAATTCTTGACTCAGAAAGACCCAGTATGTGAAATGGTTTGCCTTGATTTGTGATGAGTGTTGAAATATCTTCGATTTTATTTATTGCATGGTTTATGTTTAGGTGGCAGATGCGTAATCCATCCTTGGAGGGCCATGAAGTATGTCTTGAATACATCAGTTAGTTAGTTTAGTGAGAAATGTGATATGTGTGCAAAATTTGGCGAAGATGAAGAATCAAAGTTGAAGAGTAATAATGGGGGGGAGTTGAGTGAGCACTTGGATGGGTAAAGGAGGAAATGGATTAAGAAGGAATAAATCAATAAACACTATACATACAACACACAATAATATATGTATAATAATAAATTTAACACATGCAACACACAATAATATATATATAATAATATATGTATAATGTATATATATATATATATATATATATATATATATATATATATATATATATATATATATATATATATTAACTCAGTTAATCCTGCCTAATCTAACTGGAAGAACACGTGAATATACCAGAACCAGCAATCTGGAGCACAAGTAGGGTGATACAGTTATAAGGAAGAAGAGAGGTTAAGAAAATGAAAAAATATGTACGAAGATAGCAAAAACAATACTAAATCACCTTGAACAGTCAATGCAATAAAATGTGGAAGAATACTAAAATAAGAACACACCTTGAACAGTCAAGGCAATAAGATGTGGAAGAATTATAAAATAAGAACATCGTAACAGAAACAATAGTCACGGCCAGATTACAATCGTGATGCACAATCGGCGCAGTTCATGAAGACTAAAAGTGTTGGCACACAATAAGCACAGATCCTGGAAAATTTTAGTCAAATCTTTTCTGAATGGAGTATGATCTGGCACTGATCAGTCACTGTGTGTGCTGCACTTTCAGAGCACTGCATCAGGTGGGCACAAGTCCAGCACAGAATAATTGATATAGTATATCGGTATCAGTTTGACTCCAGGTAAACGAATCAAGATCATGGGGCGTGGAGCACGGGAAACAGTCTTCGTAATCTTGTGGTGTTGTTGTTTTGCTCGTATGTTTTGATACATTTTTCGAAACTCAACTGATTTCATGATTTGTCTTCACCTGACATTGCTGGTCTTTGTGACCCAGTGCACTGTAACCCTGCTGCAGCCTGAACTTTTCCACGAAATACACGATCTCAAAATACCCCCACCACCACCACCCAGCGTCTGCCACTTCACTGCCATGACACAAACTGCTCAAGACTTAAAGACTTTTTCACGTTTTCATTACCCCATACAAAATAAACTTATACAGCACATTTCTAGCTTGGATATCAACCGCCGCAAACCAGATGAGGAACACGGGCAGGCAAACATCATTGCCTGCTGCGTCCTTCCCCTTCATCTGCCTCCTCCACCACTTCTGACGTCACTGCCACAACCACCCTATCCAGAGACAACACCCCTTCGCTTCGTCCTTCAGCTGCTTCCTTGTTTATATGTCACTCTGACAATGTTTGTTCTGATCATAATGTAAATCAAAATATGCATAAGACAACAAATTCACTAACTGATTCAATTCCTCCACCATCTTCCACACCTGACACACCATCCAAACTCTGGTCTGCTCTTCCACTGCACACATCTCTTCCTCCATCCCCGTCCTCTTCCTGTGATAGTCCCCCTCACTCACCACCTCCATCTTCAACCTCTTTACCTCCATCTAACCTTCTTCATTTATGTCTACTTAATGCACAATCCGTCTGCCCAGAGGGTAAAGCCGACTTTCTTTCTGATTTCATATCTGAACACAACATCGATCTTGCTTATTCACAGAAACCTGGCTAAACCATCAAGGTCATGAACCAATAATTGAACAGCTGACACCACCTGGCTACACGACTCTTTCTTTCCCCCGACTCTCCCGCGGAGGTGGCATTGCTGTCATCTACAAAGACACACTGCACCCAGCTCTTTTTTCCTGCAACTCTCTCCCTTTCTCACCTGAATCTTTTGAAGTCTCTGAACTCAACCTCAACTTACCAGGCCATTCTATTACTTTCTGCTGTCTGTACCGTCCGCCTCCTAGCCGTGAAAACAATCTAACATCTTCAGTTTTCCACCAAGAGTTTCAGTCCCTCCTTGATCACTACAGCTTGTCTCCTAAGAAACTTATCATTCTCGGTGACGTCAACTTCCACTTCGACAACCAGTCTTCTCCCAATGTCAAACGTCTTTCTCTTTCCTTATCTAACCACTCTCTTTCCCAGCTAGTAAATGAACCTACACATAGATCAGGCCACATCTTAGACTGGCTCATCACTGATGCCTCACTAAATCTCATCACATCTGTATCTGTCACTAATGAACTGCTTTCTGATCATTCTGCTATCCTTTTCTTTCTCAACATCGCAAAGCCTATCAGAAAGAAAAGCACGTTACCCATCGCAACCTCAAGGCCATCAATATTCAAATCTTTTCTTCCCAAGCTGCTGAACGCCTATCACAAGCTCCTGATAACACTGACCCTTCTACACACTACAGTAATGTTCTCAGTCAACTGCTCGATGAGCATGCACCTTCTTCGGACCTCTTCCTGCGCGATAGACCCTGTGCCCCATGGTACACTCACGAAATTTTGGTTGCAAAGCGTAAACGCCGACAGCTAGAGCGGCAGTGGCGCAAAATAAAAACTGAAATTAACAGACAGCTTTTACGAAAACAAACCAACAAAGTCAAATCCTTAATCCATTCAGCAAAGACAAATTTCTATTCTGCTCAAGTTCTCAATGCTACATCAATGAAATCTCTTTTTTCCCTCACCTCAACTCTTCTTGGATCTGATAAGGCAAGTCCTCTGCCTACCGCCTACAGCCATTCTGAACTCCCTGCTATTTTGTCTTCCTTCTTCTCTGACAAAGTCCGCAATATTCGATCCAGACTGGATCAGACTTCTTTCCAACCTGCCCCTCCTGATCCCCAATTCGCTGGCACTCCTCTCCTTTCCCTTCATCCAGCAAGCGAGAGTGAAATCATGACAATCTTGAAAGAAATGACGATAAAATCATGCGATCTTGATCCAATACCTGCTTCTCTTTTCACTCAGTGCCTTCCACAGCTTATACCCACCATCACAAAAATTGTAAACTCATCTCTTCTTTCAGGGATTTTCCCACCAGCTCTCAAAACTGCAATAGTTACACCCCTACTCAAAAAGCACGACCTCGACCCTAACACTCTGAAGAACTATAGACCTGTTTCCAATCTGCCTTTTATCTCTAAAGTCCTTGAAAAAGTTGTTCTGAAACAACTCAACAGCCATCTCCATTCCAATAGTCTCCTCCCCCCGTTCCAGTCTGCCTACCGCATCAACCACAGCACCGAAACCACCCTAGTGCACACCTTAAACTCGCTTCTACATGCTTCTGACTCAGGGAAAATCTCCCTCCTCACTCTTCTTGACTTATCTGCAGCATTTGACACTATAGACCATTCAATTCTTCTCTCCCGTCTCCAAAACACTTTCGGTATTAAAGGCACTGCCCTCACCTGGTTTAGCTCGTACCTGACAAACCGATTCAAAACTGTGGCAGTAAACAAGATTCTTTCCACACCAACCAAACTAGAATGAGGAGTCCCTCAAGGATCTGTTCTAGGCCCTGTTCTCTTTACTCTCTACACTGCTCCCCTGTCACATGTTATTAACCGTCATCAGATCAACCATCACTTTTATGCAGACAACTCTCAGATTCTAAGCAGTGACACACCTGAAAATCTGCCTTCTCTCTTGACAAATATGTCCTACTGCCTTCAAGATATCCAAAACTGGATGATACAGAACAAATTACAATTAAACGCAGATAAAACCGAAGCCATGCTTGTAGGGACCAAACACAAACTGTCTTTTATCACAACAACTTCAATAGAATTCGGCAATACGTCAGTCCCTCTATCCAGTGCTGTAAAGTATCTAGGAGTCGTTATTGACAACACACTCTCCATGCAAAAATTCATCACCCAGACCTGTCAGTCATGCTACTATCAACTACGGCGTATTAGTGCAATTCGAAAGTACCTGTCCACTGATGCAACATCCAAACTAGTCACTTCTCTTATTCTTTCACGTCTGGACTATTGCAATTCTCTTTTGGCTGGTCTGCCAGCATCATCTATCCACTCTCTCCAACGTATACAAAACTCTGCAGCTCGACTGGTCCTCAGAAAGAAAAAATCTGAACACATTACTCCTCTCTTGCAATCTCTCCACTAGCTGCCTGTGCCACAGAGAGTAAACTACAAGATCAGTACTCTCTGTTATAAATGTCTCCACAAAACAGCACCCTCCTACCTCTGTGAATGTCTTCACGTGTACACACCTTCTCGTACCCTCCGCTCGGCTGCAGATACATTATCCTTAAAAATTCCGAGATTCAACCTATCTACCGTTGGCCGCCGCTCTTTCTCTATTTCTGGTCCATCAATCTGGAATGACCTCCCTCTATCCCTTCGGCAAAAGCCTACATATGACACTTTTAAATCCAACCTCAAGACACACTTGTTTCAAACCTAAGATTTTTACCTTCTGTTTTCATCTCCTATTTGTCCCTGCCTCCAACATTTGAAATTCCCTTCACCCTGTCAAAATGTATAACCTCTATTGGGTGTGTGTGTGTGTGTGTGTGTGTGTGTGTGTGTGTGTGTGTGTGTGTGTGTGTGTGTGTGTGTGTGTGTGTGTGTGTGTGCGCGCGCGTGCGCGCTCGCGTGTGTGCTTTCGATTTTGCTAGAATTATTTATTGTCATTGGTTGTTTGTTGTGAGGGTTGAGTGCAAGTGCTTTGATTTGTTTTTACAAGATATAGCGCTATATAAATTCCATGTATTATTATTATTATTATTATGTTCATGTGTATTCATACATTTTGTTCATTCACAATAAAGCAATTAAATGTGGACAAATACTAAAATAGGAACACACCATGAACAGTCAAGGCAATATAATGTGGAAGAATAATGAAATAAGAACACCTGTAAGCAGCAACAGGAACAATAGTCAAAGCCAGATTACTAATCCTGATGCACAAGTTCACAAAGATTAAAATGTTGACATACAATAAGTACAGATCCTGGAAATTTTAGCCAAATCTTTTCTGGATGAAGTATGATCTGGCACTGATCAGACACTGTGTGCTATACTTTCAGAGCACTGCATCAGGTGGGCACACCTCCAGCACAGAATAACTGATATAATACAGAAGTATCTGTTTATATCTTGTTGAGTGCTGGTAGAGTGGTAAGATCACACCAGAGTTTCTAAGGTATATAATGCCGTGTTGGACTGGTCATAGGGAGCACTGGAGGGGAGGGCTGGAGCTGGGTGAGGTCTGGACACAGACACTGCTGGGTAGGGTGGGGGCAGGTGGTGGGGAGAACGTAGGGTCGTTGTAGAGCGTGGATATGGGAGAGTCTGTCTGTTGAACCACACATTGTCGTTCTGGGGTTGGTGGGTGGGGCGGCGTCCTGACATCTGTGATGAAAAAGGATATCCGGGGACACTGGATTTTTGTAGATACCCTTTTTGCAGCAGAGATGGGGTTTGTGTCCTCTGTTTCTGGTTGGGCCATGTAGTGGGGGCTGTCAGGAGTGGCTGTCGTTGATGTCGGGGGTCAGCGTACTTGAGGCTGTATGCTATCCTGTCTGAACCTTTGGGGCTGGGATGGAATTGGTCCCTATATAAATCTTTGCGTGGGGCCCCACTTGCAGTTGTAAATATGGAAGTGTGGTCTGCAAAAGGGATTTTTTCTGCAGCACACACTTTAGCTAAGGATATATTTGACACATTGACTGGTTTTTTTAGGGGATGCCATCCCATAGGGGGGATGATGGATGATGCCAGCAGTCTGGCTTGAGGGAACACATGTTTGATGTTTTTAATGAGATGTGTCCATTTGTTTTCTGTGATGGATGTATATTTGCATGTGTTAATGCCTGTGTGAAAAATGATGTGTTGTACTTCTTTGTTGCAGGGAATATGTTTCAGCCAATGAATAAGGTCATCGACTGTGAGACCTGAGAGGGGGGAGGGGAGAGGGGGGGGGGGGGGGGGGGGGGGGGGGGGGGGGGGGGGGGGGGGGGGGGGGCTCGTTTCTCGGCAAAAGTTTCGAGGTTCAACTCTAGATTTTGCTTATGCCACCATTTTTACCCACCATTAAGGTAGCTGTATTGAGACTTCGGATATGTCTATGAACACGACACCTGTGCCCGTGCGTGCGTGCGTGTGTGTGTATGTAACAGTAGTAGTAGTCTTCAAGATTACGTCCTTCCACATACAGTGATACCGGACGGGGAGGGGAGGGGGATGGGAAAGAATACTAAAATATATATATATATATATTATATATTTATATATATATATATATATATATATTTTATATATATATATATATATATATATATAACACTCACACAAGTTCACTGCCAGCTGTCTGCAGCCATCTCCACCATCACTGCCCTCAAAACACAGGTCGATGCCTTACAGACAGAGAACAAACACTTACACCAACAGATAGAGATAACAGCCAGCACTAGCAAAGACAGCACAGTCCAAACGAAAAACCACATAAAAGCCACTGAACAAATACTGAAGTCAACCATTGCTGACCTTACTCAGCAAAACACTCAATTACAGAAAACAGTTGACAGTCAAGCCAAAAGCCTCTCTGCCTTCGACAACTGGCAAAAACACATTAATAAAGAAATCAATCAATTAAAGAAAGCCCTACCATCAACTACTACATCATACCTACCATCCCACTCCAACAACCATACAGTCACTTCCACTCCAAAGACTCATACCAAAAAGCTAACAACCACTCCCAAAATTCTCTTAAGTGACTCCCTCTCTGACATATCAGATACTCCAATAGATGAAGAAATGATCCCCACAATCCCCATTAAGAACAAGTTTTCACCCCTTGATCCTGACCAAAACCCAAAACCCAAACCACCCCTCCACCAACCCCTTCCTCACTTCCAAAAGATAAAAGTACAAAAAGTTCAGTTCCCACTGTCAACTCCAAGGCACCCCCTCCACCCCCCCCCCCCTCCCCCAACACCCTTAGAGACACTGCTGAGAAAGTCTGTCCCCACTGCCAGCCAGGAGTTACTTATTGGTGACTCTGTCTTAAATGCAGTTGGAGACAGAACTTCTCCCCATGGCGGACCAGCGAGAAATCTGTCAGTGCCAGGCCTGACTGTCCAGCACCTGCTGAAGTGGCTATCCACCCTTCCTCCCTCTCCACACATCACAGGTGTCACCTTCCATGTAGGCATCAACAGCTGCTTACAAAGTGGCCCAGTTGATTGTGCTACATGGCAACCTGTAATCAAAGGTCTAGGCCAGGTTTTCCCCCAAGCCGTCATAAAAGCCTCTTCAATCCTCCCTCCATATGGCCGAAACCATTCCACCAAATCCGTGAGGGACTCCAACGCCAGCTTCTCCAAAGTCTGTGCTCAAGAGGGGGTGATTTTCATCAACCACACCTCTTTTCAGACTGAAAGTGGGGCGCCCAAGAAGTCCCTATACAAGTACTTAGACCCCTTTCACCCAAGTACCTATGGTATCGTGGTCCTTAACAACAACTTGTACCGCATACCAAAATCAAAACCCCTGCTCCCCACTCCAACCCACTCCACCAACCAGAGGCACAAAACTTGGGCCTCACAGTCCATCCAAAGACCTGTAGCCAACATCAAAGGACAGCCCCAACCTATGAACGGCCCATGGTCTCCCCCAACACCTAAGGCCCTTCAGCATGCAGACAGCGTGCCCGTGCCCGAGGACAAAGCCTCTCCACGCCGCCACCACTATGATAAGCAGTTCCGCCTGCCTGCACGTGTGCCCCAGTACAAAGCCCGTCCACGCCACAGCGATTACGATAAAAACTTCGGCCTGCCGCGTGGCGTGCATGAGTACTGTGGCGACTACGATAAGCAGTTCCCACCCCTTCCTTCAGCCGGAAAATTCAATGCCTGGGGACACTCCACGAGCCCTCAGACACAGGACAAACAAAAACTCCTCGAGGTCCTGCTAACCACTATCCAACAGGCCTTTTTTTAACCCTTCCATCAGCAAACTAGCAAGGGAGAGAGAGAGAAGAGAGAGAGAGAGAGAGAGAGAGAGAGAGAGAGGAGAGAGAGAGAGAGAGAGAGTTGTTATTGACACCCCTTCCCACCAAGTCGCCTCTTTGGAAGTGTGAAACCTGTATTCATTCCTCTTTGTTTGATTCCTACCAAATTAATTATCTCATTTCTATATTCAATTCTTATTTGTTGGTTTGGTTTTTGCCTTTCTTCTCTCCAGTTTCCTACATATTCTTATTATACTTTTTTTTTCTTTCTCATTTGTTTGGGATCTTTTCTAAATATCATTTTTATTATTTTCTTTTTTAAAAATTATTATTATTACTTTATTTTATTTAATTTTTAATTTCCCCCCCCCCCCCATTATTATTATTTTATTTATCTATTATCATTTTTCTTCTTGGCTTATCTGGGCCTGGTGAATAGTTCTTGTTACTGTGTTGTTTATCTGGGCCTCTTGTGGAAAGTCCATTCTGCTTATTTGTGTGTGTGTGTGTGGGGGGGGTTGTTTGCTGCTGCTTTTTTTTTTTCTTTCCGCATGGCCCACTCGCTCGTGTGAGCGCGGGCGTGTGTGTGTGTGTGATCCTCCTGAGTGTGGATTGATGCTAGCTTATCCATTGATGCATTTTCGGCCTTACAATGGTGAAAGATGAAAGATGGGTATCAAAGACATTACAGTGTGCATCCCGGGAGGGACCAGAACTCTAGTTGTGAGTGCTGTGCCAGCTAAGGCTAACTAAAAGCTTTTTTCAGGCTGTGACAGTGAACGGACTGGTGTGTGTACACTCCTGTGAATGAATTACTCTCCGGGTGTTCCATATTATCGCCATCTTGCCAACACAAGCTGAGACATTGATGAATGCAACATTAGATTGGAACAAGCAAGCAGAAACATTACAAGTGTGAGCACTGTGTGGTGTTGTTCCTGATCTTGCCGAAGGCCCTTGCCAGTTCCTGGACAAAGTGTGTAGACTGTGGTAATCAGCACCCTTGTGACATTTATCACCAAGTCACCCTGAGAAGTGTATAAGAGTATAACTGGTACACCCACTGAACACACTTTAAAAAAAAAATCTTTTTTTCTTCTTTTTTTTTTTCCTTTTTTTAATGTTATTTTTATTTTTATTTTTTTATTATTATTATTACTTTCTTATATTGCCAATATTGTTGTTAGTTCGATTGGACAATATCTATATAACGTGTGTGATTGTGTCTTTTGAGTACCATTGAAATTGTTGTGTCTTGAGTAACTATTGAAATCATTCATTTTTCTTTCCTTACATTTCATCATTCCCCCAGTGCCTTACTCCCATCCCCATTATTCACCCTGTATAAAGTTTGTATTTTTTGAGTAACTATTGAAATTATTCATTTTTTCACTTACATTTCATCATTCCCCCAGTGCCCTACTCCCATCCCCATTATAAAATTGATTCTTACCTTTTCTTGCTACACATCATTGTTAGTTCCATTGAGTTATACAGTTACATACACTGTATGTGTATCCTTACGTAACTTGAAATCAGCTTTTTTCTCTTCTTCTTACATTTCACCCTTCCCCTTATTGAGTAATCACTCCCCCTTATTCCTATTTATCCCTAATTAATCTTCACCTTTTCCAGTTTTTAGACACATTATCACATTCCTAACAAAAATCAACACAAATAGATGCATTCAAGACTCAAACATGGCCCTCAAAGGAAGGCCTACGAATTTGCCAATTAAATATAAATCACGCAGTTAATAAAATTGATGACATATCAACACTTATTAGAAACCATGGCAAACCATTTCACATACTAGGGCTATCTGAATCAAGACTTTCGAAACACATATTAGACAGTGACTTATATATCCCAGGATATAAAATCATACGAAAGGATCCACAAAAGCAAAAAGAAACAGGAATCATCATATACATTAGTGAATCTATAACGTTCAAGCGTCTCATCCATCTAGAACATTATGATGTAGAATCTGTCTGGCTTGAAGTCTCCATGAAAGGTTCACCACCTATAGCAATGGGATTCTGCTATAGGAATCCAGCAGAAAGAAAAAATTGGATAGACAAGTTTGATGCAATGATGAACGTAGTCCTATTAGAATCCAGGGAAGTGATACTACTAGGTGATTTTAACATCGATGTAACAAAAGTAAATAATGCATGGACGCAAATTACTAATTCATTCAACCTTCACCAACTAGTTAGTTTACCTACAAGAGTTACACCAAATTCAAGCACTATAATTGACCACATTTACGTATCAAATCCCAAAAACATCATAGAAACATGTGTCCCTGTCTATAACTGCAGCGATCACTACCCTGTCTGTACTACTTGGTCTAAAAAAGGAACAAAAATTCCTAAACCTGGCCATACAACCTTAACATATCGTTCCTTTGCTAAATTCAATGAACAGCTTTTCCTTCTCGAACTAAGTAACTCTATGCTCTCAGAAACATTCAACATTACTGATCCAGACTTGGCTATCGATTTTTGGATAAAAACTTTCACTGAAATTTACAATAAACATGCTCCACTAAAAACCAGAAGGGTCAAACATGCCCCCAAACCGCCTTGGCTTACAAAAGAACTAGAAGAGGCATGCTATCTTAGGGATTTCTTAAAAAAACATAAATATCATGAAGAGTCAAAAAGATTATGAAATGCCATAAACTCCCAGAAACGTCAAGAAAAAAAGAAATATTTCCAAGATTTGCTATCTTCAAAACAAAACTCAAAAATTATTTGGAAGGCCATAAATCAAATAACGAACAAACAATCATCTTCCAAATCAAATGTAATCAAAGATGTTACTGCTGAACAACTCAACAATCACTTCATAAACGTTTCTACTAACGTTGTTAGCAATGATGATTCAAAATCCAATAACCTAAACACACTAAGACAATACTGCCAAGAAAAGCATATTCCTTCAAAACTCCACATACCATTTATTTCTATTTTTGAAGTCTATAGTTATCTAATTCACCTCAAACAATCCAGGACAAGAGGCCTCAATGGAATAGACAGCAGAATTCTAAAACTGTCAGCTCCAGTTATCACTGAGACTCTAACATATATATATAACCAATGTCTTGATAAAAACTATTTCCCCAATGCCTTCAAAACTGCTAAAGTGATCCCCATTTACAAATCTGGTGACACTTCAGATCCTTCAAACTATAGGCCAATCTCCATTATATCCCTCCTTTCAAAACCCCTGGAAAAACATATAAATAAACACTTAGTCCATCATATAGATACTAACAACCTACTTCACCCTAACCAATCAGGATTCAGACAAAATCACTCGTGTCATACTGCACTGACTAGTCTCATAGACAATTGGCTATCAAACATTAATGAAAGTAAATTTTGTGGAGTATTATTTGTAGATTTCAAAAAAGCATTTGATACAATTGACCACACACTTCTCATCAGAAAGCTAGACCTGTATAATCTATCATCAAATAGTCTAGAACTACTTGCTTCTTATCTTAAAAACAGACAACAGTGTGTCTCAACAACTACATCCACATCCAATCTAAAACCTATTCACTATGGAGTACCACAGGGATCAATACTAGGACCAATTCTCTTTTCATTATACATAAATGACCTTCCTCTACATATCAAATCCAAATGTGAACTATTTGCTGATGACACAACCATACATACGAGCCATAACGACATTGACTCTCTTACAACCACATTACAACAAAGCTGTAATGATCTTGTCAAATGGACAGAACTGAACCACATGTCTATTCACCCCCAAAAAACAAAATGCATGCTGATCACCACCAGACAAAAGCGACAAAATTTACCCCCAAAACAGTTTCCAATCCACATAAGAAAAGAAGCAATCGAACAAACCTCTCATCACAAAGTTCTAGGAATAACAATCGATGAAAACCTCAGCTGGTTCTACCACATATCTCATCTATGCAAATACTTGTCCCAAAGAGTATACCAGTTGACAAAAATTAAACATTTCCTAGACTACCATTCAAAGAAATTATTTTTTCAAGCTTATATACAATCCTCAATAGACTATGCTCAACCCTCTGGGATTCTGCCAGTGCAAACACTATGAAACCATTATTAAGCCTATATAAACGTGCTCTCAAACTTATCCTCCTGAAGAAAACAACCTTACTTGAAGTGGATTTCACTCAGTTAAATATTCTCCCCCTACAACAAAGACTGAAATATAACAAAGGCATAATGATGTTTAAAATAATGGCAGGAGCTGTTCCCACATCCTTAAGAGACAAGTTCCCAATGAATCATTCCAGAAATACTGAAAAGCCAAGTGTCCCAATCCCAAGAATAGACTTGTTCAAGTCTAGTTTGCTATACTCAGGCCCTGTGCTGTGGAACTCCCTTCCCGATTCAATTAAACAGCACCAATCATTGACAACATTCAAAAATCGCCTTCAATTTCACTTGATGCATCAAAAATACTGAACCAGACTCATCCTGTTGGATATATACATATATATGTGTGTATGTGTATATGTGTGTGTATTTGTGTGTATATATATATATATATATATATATATATATATATATTATATATATATATATATATATATATATTATATATATATATGTATATTTATCACCATATCCCTCTCCCTCTCTCTCTCCTCTCTCTCTCTCTCTCTCTCTCTCTCTCTCTCTCTCTCTCTCTCTCCTTCTCTCTCTCTCTCTGTCTGTCTGTCTGTCTGACTATCTCTTTCTATCTTGATGAAGGCTGTATTCATACTTATGTTTTCAATTTTATCCTGAAATGTGATTATTATTGAGTTTGATAAATGTTATTTTAATATCTCAATGTTTTAATTTTAGTTAGTATGTGTTTTTTAATTATGCTGTGTTGTTATTCATTTTTGTGATTACACAGACTATTCACAGAGATTGATCATTACAGTATATATAAATGTGTATTTTATCTACAATGTGTAGATGTTCATTTTTATAGCTATATTGAATTTGATTTGTGTGTCACTAGTTAGTGATTCTCTCTCTCTCTCTCTCTCTCTCTCTCTCTCTCTCTCTCTCTCTCTCTCTCTCTCTCTCTCTCTCTCTCTCTCTTCTCTCCTCTCTCTCTCTCCTCTCTCTCTCTCTCTCTCTTACCATCCACATTGAGAAATGTTTGTTCATATCTTGTACTCCCTTTTTGATGATGACGTGTGACGAATGTAAAGATTTCTTGTAAAATTTTAATTAGTGATCGTAAAAAAAAAGAAAAAAAAGAAAAACTTTGTCCACTACCACATAAAATATAATTAGAAACATACATTTTATGATTGTGCTCAGAAGATTGATAAGATATTATAAGATATTAGGGTATATATGTTTCAAAATATGTGCCTTACAGCGGATAGATTCCTCTTGTGTTCCGTTCGGTTATGATTTCACTCAGAATTCAAGGCATATATTTCCTTAGAATGAAGTGTTGTTTTTTTTAATGAAATGTGCGAGAACCAGTGAAAATGGTGTGTGTGTGTGTGTGTGTGTGTTGTGTGTGTGTGTGTGTGTGTGTGTGTGTGTGTGTGTGTGTATGTGTTTGTGTATGTGGTGTGTGTGTATGTGTGTCTATATATTATGTGTGTGTGTGTGTGTGTGTGTGTGTGTGTGTGTGTCTGTTGTGTTGTGTGTTGTTTGTGGTGTTTGTGTGTGCGTGTGTGTGCGTGTGTGTGTGATTGAGTGTATGTTTCTGTGTATATGTGTGTGTGAGAATGTGTGTGTGTGTGTGTGTGTGTCTATGTGTGTGTGTGTCTGTGTGTGTGTCTGTTGTGTGAGTGTGTGTGAATGTATGTAAAACATTATCCGATTGATAAAAATGTTTTGCCTATTTTGAAACATTTAGGATGTTCTATGTAAACAAAACATAACAATAATAATTTTGATTTATTTTATTTATATTTTATTGGTAGTATGTCTCCCCCCCCCCCCCCCCCCCCCCCCCCCCCCCCCTCAAATAAGGATATTAGTTTTTAAAATTTCCCCTTTTATCCAAATGTATGATTTGTACACATGTATAATTTTTGACAGATGGTGGTGGATTGATGTTTTTTTGAGTTGTTTATTTCATTTTGTTCTCTTGTTTGCTCCTTATCTATTAACGCTTTCTTCTCTTCCATAATCAAATCTTTAATTGTGACTTCAGATTTTTGCTTTCTGAACGAGTGCATTTTTTTTATTACCTTATCATATATAGTGTCCTTATTCTTGGGTGTTGTTTGGTATTGCGTAAAGTTTTATTGTTTAGTATCTTCTCAATTTGATGTATCCCTGAAAAGGGCGGGGACTGGATGTAAAAAAGCACACGAGTGCTTATCTATTATCCTCGAATAATAGTAAGTAAAAACCCACCAACCCCAGAACGACAATGTGTGGTTCAACAGACAGACTCTCCCATATCCACGATCTACAACGACCCTACGTTCTCCCCACCACCTGCCCCCACCCTACCCAGCAGTGTCTGTGTCCAGACCTCACCCAGCTCCCAGAGAGAGAGAGAGAGAGAGAGAGAGAGAGAGAGAGAATGTGTGTGTGTGGGTGCGTGCGTGCGTGCGTGCGTACGTGCGTGCGTGCGTGCGTGCGTGTGTGTTGTGTGTGTGTGTGTGTGTGTGTGTGTGTGTGTGTGGTGTGTGTGTGTGTGTGTGTGCGCGCGCGCTTCAAATTTTGTCATCTGTTCCTACTGGCACGAAGTGGCCTACTCTTCCGAAAGGCGAAGCGGGTTTTTAACATGTGCGCAAGATATTCTGCATGCGTTTGCAATATAAATGGGATCTCAGTTTATAGTCCCATCTGAAAGACATTTAAGGGGGGAGTGGAGTCAGCGCTGACGTTAGGGGGAGTGGAGTCAGCGCTGACGTTAGGGGGAGTGGAGTCAGCACTGACGTTAGGGGGAGTGGAGTCAACGCTATGTTAGGGGGAGTGGAGTCAGCGCTGACGTTAGGGGGAGTGAAGTCAGCGCTGACGTTAGGGGGAGTGGAGTCAGCGCTGACATTAGGGGGAGTGGAGTCAGCGCTGACGTTAGGGGGAGTGGAGTCAGCGCTGACGTTAGGGTGAGTGGAATCAGCGCTGACGTTAGGGGGAGTGGAGTCAGCGCTGATGATAGGGGGAGTGGAGTCAGCGCTGATGTTAACCCCAGGGTAAAATTGCCTAAAAACACCAGCCACCTTGGCGCAGTGGTTTACGCCTGGGTTAGGGACTGGGATATCGCGGATTTTACGTTTAAATCCCATAAGCGTCACTGGGATTTTTTTTTGTTTTTACTTTGGCTGCCTCCTACCCAGGGTGAGTGTGCTTATAGACTCATTGGGAAGACTGGAGCCACACTGGAACCACACTGGAACCACACAGTCAAGCTTTATCCACTTTACTCCACGTGGGGATAACGGGCGACCTGTCAATATGAATAATGTCCTCACTTTCTGTAAATTCTGTGTTAGGAATCTCCTCTTTTCTATCCCTCTCTATTGTTTCATCCTTTGTTCCTGTTCTTCCTGCCACCTCCTTTTCATGTATTTTCTGCCTTCTTGCTCCATTCAACTTCCTTCACTATGATGTTCAAATTAACGAAGAAATTTATAGGGAAGCAGTATGTCAAAAACATGCATGTTGCGAAGAAGAAGAAGAAGAAGAAGAAGAAGAAGAAGAAGAAGAAGAAAGAAGAGAAGAAGAAGAAGAAGAAGAAGAAGAAGAAGAGGAAGAAAAGAGACAAAATCGTGGAGTACAGAAAAATCTTATCATTGTCGAACCTCATACACTCTTGCTGAGAAAAGGATAAAAAAGAAAAGACAGGACAAAACAAAACCCCTCAAGTAAATAAGGGGAGAGAATACACTCTTAAGCCAGAGTCTTTAAGAGTTCTCTGACTTCAACGGTGGGTGACTGTGTTAAAAGTAATGTCCCAAAAATGTATAAAAAACAAACAAACAAGAAAAAAGATTTTTTTTTTAAGTGCTCGTTGTGTTAAAATGTTGATATAATTACGCTGCACAGAGAGAGAGAGAGAGAGAGAGAGAGAGAGAGGGAGAAGAGAGAGAGAGAGAGAGAGAGAGAGAGAGAGAGAGAGAGAGAGAGAGAGAGAGAGAGAGAGAGAGGAGAGAGAGACAGACAGACAGACAGACAGACAGACAGACAGACAGACAGACAGACAGACAGACAGACAGACAGACAGACAGAGACAGAATTGAATTGAATTGAATAAATTTTATTCAAAGAGGGTAATGGCATAAGCAAACATGCTTTTTTACAACCAGCCCTCTGGGCATAAAAGAACACAAATAACCAACACTCAAGAAAACCAACCTCTCAACCAAACAATGAACAATTTCTTTTTTGAAGAATACGGGGGAAAATCAAAACAAAGAATATATTAGGAATACAAATTTAAATACCAGACAGGAGAGTATTGGGAAGGGGACGAAGGAGAGACAGGACAGGAGACGAATGAGGAGAGGCGAGAGAGGAGAGAGGAGAGAGGAGAGAGAGAGAGAGAGAGAGAGAGAGAGAGAGAGAGAGAGAGAGAGAGAGAGGAGAGGAGAGAGAGAGAGAGAGAGAAAGAGCATAATTTTGCAAATATTAACATTTCCATAAAATAAAAAAAATTATAAAAAAAAGCATCCGACCATCTAGTCATGTAACTAATCATATTAATAGCAACAAGAACAATGATGATGATGATAATAATAACACAAACTATGATGAGGGTGACAAAAAGACGCTAATGAGGATGATGGTGTTGAGGATGAGGATGACGATGATGGTGATGATGATGATAATGATGGTGATGATATGAACAACGACTACGACAAACGGTAAGATACATGCTGAGTGACAATAATAGTGTTGATAATAGATCAGTTCAATACGTGTTTGTGTTCAATACATGTTTGGAGAAAGGAATGTTAAATCAGAGAGACTCATTAAGTAATTAAACATGTTGGTTTTAAATCTCGAAAAATTAGATTCACATTTTAGGAGCTCTGGAATATTATTCCATAGCCATCCTCCAGAGTACATAAGGCTAGACTTATAAAGATTAATTGTTGTGAAAGGAACATTTATTTTGTGCGAATGTCGATAACTATTATAAGTAAACATATTCCTAAGAGAATGTGGAGTCTTACCATGGAGTATTTTATACATGAGAATGCCTTTATTGTAAATTAACTTGGCTGGGAGGGGAAGTATATTTGCTTGTTTATAGTCAAAGTCTGTTAGAGTAGATGCCTTGTTAATGACAATTTTAATGGCTCTTTTGTGAACACTAAGCACATGTTTAAGTACATTTTTAATCGCTAGATCCCAGAGTGTCAATGCATAATCAATGTGAGATTGTATATATGCATAAAAGAATAGTTTCCTAGCATGTAAGTTTAAAAAGTTCTTTATTTTTCTAAACTGATACAGTTTTGATGCTATATTTCTAGACATTTTTTCTAAGTGTTTCGACCATGTGAGGTTATTATCTATTGTTACACCTAAAACTTTATGATTCGTTACTTCATCGACTTTCACATTAGAAATATACAGAGAGGGTTAAGACTGGGTGAGGTTTTGACGCTTTTGTCTATTGGTAATCAACATAAATTTAGTTTATTGGGATGCAGAGACATGTGGTTTAAGTGTGTCCACTGAATAAGGTTATTGATACTTTTTTGCATTGTATGATAAACCTCACGCGCATCAGAGTTCGTTGTTTCAAGGGTGGTGTCATCAGCAAACATGTCGCATTGAGTACCTATGGATAAAGGAAGATCATTAATGTAAAGTAGAAAAAGTAGGGGACCCAAAACTGAACCTGAGGCACACCATAAGTGTTTGGGAGAAAATCAGAGATAGATCCATTTAAAGATACTTTCTGTTGTCTATCAGAAAGGAAAGAGGAGATCAACTCAAGAGTACTACGGGATAATTTGTATAGTGCTAATTTTTTAAGAAGAAGTTTGTGATTTATAACATCAAATGCCTTTGCAAAATCAACAAACAGTATTCCAGTAAATTACTTTCTATTTATATTTAATAGCCAGCGATCAACCAGCTTTGTTAAAGCTGTGTGACAGGAATGATATTCTCTAAATCCAGACTGGTTGGGGTGTATGAGATCATGTTGATTTAAGTGAGAAAGAAGACACTTATAAATATGTTGCTCCAGAGGCTTAGAAAGAACAGATAAAATAGAAATTGGTCTGTAGTTGGATGGATCGGTCTTGTTTCCAGATTTATATATGGGAATAATTTTTGCTTGTTTAAAACCTTTAGGGAAATAGTTTTTATCAATGCAAAGATTATAAACATATGTAAGAGTTTCTGCTATGATTGGTGCTGAAAGCTTAAGAATTTTTCCATCAATTCCATCAACGCCACGGGTGCTTGTCTGTTTGAGCTTTCTTAAAGCAGTGTAAACTTCTTGAATGCATAGGGGTTGTATTTTCGCAAAAAGGCGAATATTTTTGTCTTTACAATACTTTTGCAGTTCATGTAAATTATTTTCTTTCGAGTAGTCATTTTGAATTACTTGTTTTGGTACAGTTGAAAAATGGTAGTTTAGTTTGTCA
>CM060349.1:3990423-3992923 GCA_030674155.1 Stramonita haemastoma
TCTCTTCCTTGGTTTGCCTCTTTTTCTTCCTCCCTGGACAGTGCCTTGCAGTATTGTTTATGCAAGTCCTTTTGATCTTGTGACATGCCCGTACCATTTAAGTTTACCTTCTTTATGAATTTTTCAGTTTATCTGGGATACAAATCTTCAATCTCATCCTCCATATCAGAAGAGGAACTGTCTTTTCTTTTCGGCTTGTTTAAAACTTGGCCTTCTCTGTCAAAGCAGCCTTTTGTGTCTGCATCTGTTTCACAGCTGCGACCCAGATTATTCCCACTTGTCTGCTTTAGACTAACAAGAATTCTTAACTTCTGGGCCTTCATTTTTTTCCAGTCTTTTTTTTTTAAAAGATAGAAATAGAGACCATTTCCTGACCAGAATGAACAGATATATAATGTTCCTTGCTTCGAGGTTTGGAGAGTGTACATTGTCACTAAAAAAATCCTCTTCCATGATGTGCTCAATTTATGTGCTTCCGTCTCCAATTAATGTGCTTCCGTCTCTAATCTGAAATTTCATTTTTTTCACAATATCATAGAAAGTACAACAATAGCATTGCTAAATTCAATTAAACCGTATAATTATAATAAACAAAACAGGGGATCGGATTTGGGGGGACAAAAAAAACAGACCTGATTTTAAGAATAGATTTGATGACCATTATTTTTTCCTCAAAAAGTGTGAACAAAGCCCAAAGAACAACTTCAAGAAATGTACACTGTTGTTCTTCTTCTGGGCATGCGCATGTGACATATTACGTAGTTCCGCATCCGGGGGCAACTACCCAAAATGGAATCTTGTTGTTGAGCAATGGTGTCATGATAAGACAACATCCCAGAAGAGGGAATGTAAGTTTTTTTTAAAAAAGAGGCCGAAATACAATATTGCAATACATGATAAGAAATGTGGTGGCTACAGCCTAAAGTAGGGGTTATTTTATCACTTCTAGCTTGTCTGAAGCCATCCACCACCTGTTATTAAAAAACAAAATAAGCACACACAAAAATCAAAATATTGAAATCAAACAGGGCCCCTGACTATGTTGATGTCAAACAAAATCATTAATTTTAAACATGAGTCATATGCATAATATCTATTTTTTTGTTTAAATGTGTTAAAAATGTTGTACTTTAGCCCCCTTTTGAATTGCTGATACATCAGTCTGACAAAAATATGGACACTTTTTTTCTGTGTGGTCTCATTTCATTTTGTTAGTTTTTTATGTAATTAAGTTTTGTTTATAAACTTCTCCATTCATTAAAAACAAAAGAACTACTGTAATCAAAGAAAACCACAATACCTTATCCAACTTTAAGCAGCAAAGTTGCGTGGGCTACATCAAAAAGTGTGTTAGTCATGGATGTCAGCTAGTTGCCAAAGGCCTATACTGAAACGTTGTAAAATGTTGCGTTGAGATTGCCTTCAGCCATATCAAGCTCTTATAACATAACAACCTTCACTCTCCTTCAAAAGAAGGGACAAAAATCCTCTGAAGTCGGAGTATGGATGAGTGAGTCAGAATGTGGCACATTCTGGGTGACAGACCCCAAGAGTGTTAAGCTGGGGAACGCACAACAGCAACAACAACAATTGATTATTGAACAGCATTGTCACACAGTTTTAAGGAGAGACTCCACCGTCTGTGGATGGAATAGCTCAGTGTTCAGATCACTCGCTTTCCCCAAGATTCAAGATTCAAGATTTAATTCGCCTTTGACCCATCTTGGGGCATGGAGGATTTCAAACAAAATCAACTGTAACATATATAATTTGCATTAATAGAACACGTTCATACACAGAATTTCACAGAAATAAAAATATAATCAACCTTATGCAAGGTTATGCAGCATCGAGCGTGGTTTACCACAGTGGATGGTTGACCGTTTGCCCCCCTTGACCAGTACAGTCCCCCCAGTTCACCCAGCCGTAAATGGGTACCTGCCCTCTTTAGGGTCAGGGAAGGTAAAGCAGCCAGGGAGAGGAAATGGGCGCCGCCCTCAACATGCTGGCCCATAGAGAAGCTGAGGTCTCTGATGCCTCGCTCTCTTTACGAAGACTTAGGTTTGGGCACATCTTTACCTTTATCTCTTTACCTACCTTATTTTATTAATTTTTTTTTCTATTTATTATTTTATATCGATGATAATCGAATAAGCACTCATATACATTTTTTTACATCCAGTCCCCGTTTGTATCACTCACACTCACTCACTCAGTCCCATGTCCCAAAGGACGTAGGGGGACATGAGAGAAGACGCAACAGATCTTTTTCCATGCTTCACGATCCTGTGTGGCTAGTAGGAGGTGTTGTAGGGGTTGGGCGGTCCAGTCTTTGATGTTGTCAACCCATGATTTCTTTTGGCGGCCTCTTCTTCTCTTGCCCTCGACTGTTCCTTGCAGGATGGTTTTTGCTAGGGTGTTGTGTCTTGTGGTGTGACCAAACCACATCAGCTTTCTCCTCTTTATGGTGGAGAGCAAAGGCTCTTGGGGGCCCACACGC
>CM060349.1:4002923-4010423 GCA_030674155.1 Stramonita haemastoma
TCACCACCAGACAAAAGCGACAAAATTTACCTCATAATCAGTTTCCAATACATATAATAAAGGAAGCAATCGAACAAACCTCTCATCACAAAGTTCTAGGAGTGACAATTGATGAAAATCTCAGCTGGTTCTACCACATATCTCACCTATGCAAATACTTGTCCCAAAGAGTATACCAGTTGACTAAAATTAAACACTTCCTTGACTACCATTCAAGGAAATTATTCTTTCAAGCTTATATACAGTCCTCAATAGACTATGCCTCAACCGTATGGGATTCTGCCAGTGCAAACACTATGAAACCCTTATCAAGTCTGTATAAACGTGCTCTCAAACTTATCCTCCTGAAGAAAACAACATTACTTGACGTGGATTATACTCAGTTAAGTATTCTCCCCCTACAACAAAGACTAAAATATAACAAGGGCATCCTGATGTTTAAGATAATGGCAGGAGCTGTCCCCACATCCTTAAGAGATAAGTTCCCAATGAATCGTTCCAGAAATACTGAAAAGCCAAGTATCCCAATCCCAAAAATGGACTTGTTCAAGTCCAGTTTACTATACTCAGGCCCTGTACTGTGGAACTCCCTTCCCGATTCAATTAAACAGCACCAATCATTGTCGACCTTCAAAAATCACCTAATGCACTTGATGCATCAAAACTAATGAACCAGTACTCATCCTGTTGGATATATATGACTCTCCCCCTTTCTCTCTCTTCTTCTGTGTGTGTGTGTGTGTGTGTGTGTGTGTGTGTGTGTGTGTGTGTGTGTGTGTGTGTGTGTGTGTGTGTGTGTGTGTGTGTGTGTGTGTGTGTGTTTAAATGTTTTTATATGTTTCTTATCTGTGTGCACTTATAACTGATTTCAAAGAGTAAATTTTTAATATTTTATTTTCATGTCACATTTATCATATGGTATATTCTCTATATATGCATAAGTAAAAGATAGGGAGTGTTAAGTGATGATATTATTGGTCAGTTGAAAATTGTGCGCAACACTACCTGGCTAAAAATGTACTGTGTACTCTCTCTCTCTCTCTCTCTCTCTCTCTCTCTCTCTCTCTCTCTCTCTCTCTCTCTCTCTCTCTCTCTCTCTCTCTCTCTCTCTCTCTCTCTCTCTCTCTCTCTTTGTTGCCTAAACATGTTATCATCCATACTGAGAAATACTTTATTCACTTTTTGTACTATTTAATAATCACGTGTTGAATGCAGTTGATTTTGTATAATTATTTTAATTCTCAAGTAAGCTGAATAATTATGTTCATTATGATTACAAAATGGTTATGAACGTGATTTTTATGACCATAAATACATAATCATAAGATTCAGGTATTAGAATATATATGTTTTAATATATATGCCTTACAGCGGATGGATTCCTTTTGTGTTCCGTTACATGACTTGATTAAAATTAGGCATATATTTATTTTAAAATGAAGTTTATTGATGACATGAGCACGAACTTGTGTGTGTGTGTGTGTGTGTGTGTGTGTGTGTGTGTGTGTGTGTGTGTGTGTGGTGGGTGTGTTTGGGTGTTGTGTGTGTGGGGGGGGGGGGGTGGATCATTGTTTTCATTTGTCGTCTCCCCTTGTATTAAAATATTATGATTTGCATGACTTTTTGTTGTTGTTGTTGTTGATAGGTCGTACCTAAAAATTTTGATGTTTTGTTCTTGTTTCTTTTTTCTGTTTTAACTTTGCTGTTTGCTTTTGTTTCTTCTTTTTTATATGAAGTATGAATGTAAAAGAAAGGATACTATTGTCACCTGATATGATTGTTTGACTTGTATCATTCTTCTTTTTTCTATGACTAAAAAAATTTTTTACGAAAAAAAAAAACAAAAAAACCTACCACCTCAAGTACATGTGCGCCTGCGGATATGTGCTTATAAATATAAGTGTGAGTAAGTGTGTGTGTGTGTGTGTGTGTGTGTGTGTGTGTGTGTGTGTGTGTGTGTGTGTGTGTGTGTGTGTGTGTGCATTTGTGTGTGTGTGCATTTGTGTGTTGTGTGTGTGTGTGTGTGTGTGTGTGTGTGTGTGTGTGTGTGTGTGTGTGTGTGTGTGTGTGTGTGTGATCTGTATGTGCATTTGCCTGCGAGCGTACATGAGTGAGTGAGTTGCGTATATGTATGTATGTATGTATGTATGTATGTATGTATGTATGTATGTATGTATGTATGTATGTATGTATGTATGTATGTATGTATGTATGTATGTATGTATGTATGTATGTATGTATGTATGTATGTATGTATGTATGTGTGTGTGTGTGGGGAGTGTGTGTGTGTGTGTGTGTGTGTGTGTGTGTGTGTGTGTGTGTGTGTGTGTGTGTGTGTGTGTGTGTGTGTGTGTGTGTGTAACCTACGTGTAGGAGTGAGTTTTTACGTGTATTATTATCATACTATTATCACTATCGTTGATACTATTCTTATTGTCATCATTATAATCATTGTATTAATTTTAGTTCCTTCTGAGTTCATTTTGTTGTTATGAGTTGTAACAATGTTGTAGCTAATTATTTTTGGGTGGCCTTTCCTTGGTTGCTAAGTTGTTTATTTCATTATGTTTCTTTGGTTGCTCTTTATCTATTAACGCTTCTCTTTTTCTTTTATAATCAAAATCATTTTATTGTGGCTTCTGATTTTCGTCTTCTGAATGTGTGCATTTTTATTATCTTATTATGTATAATGTCCTTATTCCTTTATGTTGTTTGGTAGTGCATATAGTTTTACTGTTTAGTATCTTTTTATCTTGATATTTTCCCTGAAAAGGGCGGGGACTGGATGTAAAAAAGCACATGAGTGCTTATCTATTATCCTCAATTAAAAGAATTTTGCCTTTGCCTTTGCCTTTGCCACCTGCCACTAATGTGAGGAGTGCCACCATTCACGTTGGGGTGAATGACTGCCGGCTGCCAGCAACGTCCGAAGATGGTGGCATTGGCACTGAGACATGAAGAAACCTCTCCCAATGCCGCCACACCTTCCCCAAAGCCACACTCCATGCCTCTGCCATCATACCAGCCAGAGGCCGTCACATCCTCAATGCTGTCATTGCCCCTAGCAACAGAAAACTACAGCAGGCATGTGACAGCAGGGGGGTGAAGTACATCGACCATTCATTGGTCAACCAGTGGTCAACCAGTGGTCAACCAGTGGAGCACCTCTGTTGGCCCTGTACGATGACGCAACCCACCCCTCAAGGAAAGGCATGGCAAGACTGGCTCTCAATCTGTTTCCACCTAGGCCGTGTGTGTATGCGTGCGCGCGCGCGCGTGTGTGTGTGTGTGTGTGTGTGTGTGTGTGTGTGTGTGTGTGTGTGTGTGTGTGTGTGTGTGTGTGTGTGCTGCATGTGTGTGCGTATGTGCTCTGTGTGTGTGTGTGTGTGTGTGTGTGTGTGTGTGTGTGTGTGTGTGTGTGTGTGTGTGTGTGTGTGTGTGTGTGTGTGCCTCATGTGTGTGTGTGCCTCATGTGAGTATGTGTGTGTATGTTGTGTGTGTATATGAGTATGTGTGTGCCGCGTGTGTGTATGTGTGTGTATGGGCGAGTAAACGCGCGCTCGTGTTGTGTTTTATGTGTGTGTATGTATGTGTATGTGTTGTGTGTGCGTGTGCGTGCGCGCGCGCGCGCGCGCGCGCGCGCGCGCGCACGCGCGCGCGCGTGTGTGTGTGTGTGTGTGTGTTGTGTGTGTGTGTGTGTGTGTGTGTGCGCGCGCGGATATCAGTGTGGTTTTGTGTATTTTGCGTTTAGAGCGAATATGTGTGTGCGTGCGTGCGTGCATGTGTGTGTTGAGTGTGTGTGTTTGTGTGTGTGTGTGGGTGGGGGGGGGTATGTCTGTAGGTGTGCATATAAACTACCTTTAAAATTAACCTTTTAACCTTGATAAATACCTCTGTGGACCTGGTGCCGGCAAATAAAACATTAAGAATTGTCAGAAAACATTCAACATTTATTATACCTACTGTGCTGAAAAACGCTGTGCTGAAATGACTTGTTTTACTAGTACTAAACGGTGCTTTTTCGGAACAATCTAGATTGTGAATGCGGTCAGTGACAGTTTTGGATCGATTACGATTGAAATGCATCTAGATTGTGAATGCATTTAGTGACACCTGTGCTATAACTCCTGTGCTGTTTAGTGACAGTTTTGGAACGGTCTAGATTTTGTGAATGCCTCTAGATTGTGAATGCGTTTAGTGACTTCTGTGCTGTGTTTTGCAAACCTACAAACTGAAGGTTATCCAAGTTAGGGGGTGTGTTTTGTGATTCTTGTGCTGTGTTTTGCAAACCTGCAAACTGATTTATTCTGAAGTTATTCGCGACTGTGGATGTGTTTATTGACTCCTGTGATGTGTTGTGCTAACCTTCAAATTGAAGAGTCTAATTTTGAAATGGACAAAGACAGATGGAAGGGACACAACAGTGGATTTTTTTTTTCGCTTTGGATTTTCTTGGATATTGGAAAACAACATAAACATTTTTCTGTGTGTTGTGTTTCCTGTAGAAAGTGTTCCAGAAGGCTGATTTGATACTTAACAATATTCCTAGACCTGATGATATTGTGTATATCTGATAACTGTTTTAGGATATAATATATCTCAACTGGTAACAGTTAAAGCAAGACTTTTATTGGTATTTTTTTGCTCCTCTTAATTTGTGCAGCAAATACTGATATAGTTTTATCATATGTATTAATACATATATGTATATATTGCTTTGTATTGCATTTTCACTTATTACCCATTCCATTGTATTTACTTGATCTGTTTAAGTTGACAAATAATGTTTCCTCAATCCTTTTAGAATCATTCCGGTTTTGGGGTTTTTTTTGTGTGATTTTATTTTCCTCCACTTCTCTACCTTTTCAGAAGCATGGCTCCCTGTCTGAAAACCTGGCCACAAAAAGATGGACTGTGTATTGGTCATTTAAACATTAACAGCATTTTAAACAAACTAGCTGATGTACATAGTATCCTACACAACTCAAATAAACCATTTCATTTATTTGGATTTACTGAATCCAGACTTTCCAGTTTGGTATCTGATAAAGAAATCCAAATACCTTGGTTTAGAGCAATCCGTAAAGACCCCTCTTCCTCCAAAACAACAGGAATAGTTTTATATATAAATGAATCCATACACTTTAAACGTATTCACCATCTTGAAACCCAACAAGTAGAGTCTCTCTAGCTAGAAATACAACTCAAACGAAGTAAACCCATTATTGTCGGATTTATATACAGAAATCCCTCTGAGAGAATTGATTGGGTTGATAGATTTTCCATAATGATGGATGCAGCATCTTTGGATGCTAAAGAACTTTTACTATTGGGAGATTTCAACATGAATCTACTTAAACCCCACCCTTTGTGGATAAACAAATTAAATTCCTATAATCTCTGGCAAATTATTGACACACCAACGCGCCTAACCTCCTCCAGTGCAACTCTCAATGACCATGTATATGTAAAGAATAAGCAAAATATCAAAGAAATATGTGTTCCTAACTGTGGCTGCAGTGACCACCTTCATAACTGTTTCACATGGAACAAAAAAGGAATAAAAATTCCCATAGCTGGTCACAAGGAACTCACTTATAGATCATTTGTTAAATTTGATGAAAATAAATTTCTTGCTGACTTGCTAAATTCCTCAATTAATCATGTTTACAACTTTACAGACCCAGAGAAAGCCATATATTTTTGGTTAGAAACATTTACCTCAGTCTATGATAAACATGCTCCATTCAAAACCCGAAGAGTGAAGCATGCAACACAACCTAAATGGATGACAACTGAGATTCTAAAAGAAACTTATTTAAGAGATGATCTATTAAAAGCAGGAAAAATAGGAGAATTTAAAGAACAAAGAAACAAAGTAAACTCATTAAAAGGTAAAGCCAAACAAAAATATTTCCAAAATCTTGCCTCATCAAAACACAATCCTAAAGCTGTTTGGCAGGCTATCAATCAATTAACCAATAAATACCCAACTCAACCCATTGCTAATAAAATTTCCCCAGATGATCTCAACATTTATTTTACCACCATAGCTGAAACAGTTATAAAAACAAGATGAGACAGAATTAAACTCCTTAGAAGAGCTAAAAAGCTTTTGCTCATCAAAAAACATTAAATCAAAATTAAAAATCCCTTTCATAAGTGTTTCTTAAGTGTTCAGATATCTAAATAGTTTGAAACAAACTAGTAGTAGAGGACCAGATTGTATTGACAGTAAAATTCTCAAGTTAGCAGCTCCTATCATCTCTGACACATTAACTTATATTTATAACTAATGCATTGAAAAATGCTATTTTCCATCACAGTTTAAAATTGCTAAAGTAATTCCTCTCTTTAAAAGTGGAGACCATTCAAAGTCTTGCAATTACAGACCTATTTCTAATTTATCAATAATATCAAAACCGTTGGAAAAACACATTCACAGACACATTTATCACCATCTTGAGATTCACAATCTTCTAAACAAGAATCAATCGGGTTTCAGAAAAAGTCATTCTTGTCACACTGCTCTTACGAGCCTAGTTGAAAGTTGGTTAACTAATTTAAATGACAACAGGTTCTGTGGTGCCCTTTTTGTTGATTTTGCAAAAGCTTTTGATGTAATTGATCATAAGCTTTTATGTAAGAAACTGTCATTGTATGGGATATCAGATAATGTCCTACAACTGTTGAAATCCTTTCTTGGAAACAGAGAGCAATATGTGTGTATCAATAATTCCAAGTCCTGTACATTACCAGTCAAATATGGTGTCCCCCAAGGCTCAATACTAGGCCCACTTCTATTTTGTATATATGTCAATGACCTTCCACTCCATATCAAAGAACCATGTCAGCTTTTTTGTGATGTTACAACAATACATACTAGCCACACCAACATAGATAGAATATCAGTTTCATTACAAAAAAGTATTGACTCTCTTGAGAAATGGTGTCAACAAAACCATATGTCCCTCAATCCACAAAAAAAACAAACTAATGCTTATCACCACATGACAAAAACGACAAAATCTGACAACTCCACTCCCCCCTGTATTCATAAACAAAATCCTAATTGAAGAGGTGGACAATCACAAAGTCTTAGGTATTATGATAGACAATAATCTCTCATGGACAGCACATGTAACCAAATTGAGCAACACTGTGTCCACACAAGTCTATCAGCTTTGTAGAATAAAACACTTTTTAAACTTACATGCTAGAAAACTATTTTTACAGGCTTATATTTTGTCATCAATTAATTATTGCTCTACACTCTTTGACACTGCCAGTGTAAATATGTTAAAACCTCTTATTAGTAACTATAAACGAGCCCTCAAGGCAGTACTCTTAAAGTCCTCAAGTTTAGTTAAATCGGTACTATGCAAAATTGGGAGTCTTTCCATTACGTGAAATGCTTACTATAAATAAAGCAATGTTTATAAATAAAATCCTCTATGGGCAAGCTCCTACAACATTAAAATCAACATTTCACTTGAATTC
>CM060349.1:4015423-4025423 GCA_030674155.1 Stramonita haemastoma
CTAAGGCCATTTGGCAGACCCCCTGCAAGATTATTCATTTATTTATATTATTTTTTATTTGTATTTTTTAACATTCTTTTATATCGAGGATATTAGAATAAGCAATTATGTGCTTTTTCTTTCTACATCCAGTCCTCTTGTGTGCATGCGCGTTTTGTAAATTTTGTCATCCGTTCCCACCGGCACATAATGGCCTACTCTTTCAGAAATCGGAACATATTACATGCACAGGAGAAGATCAGGCACTGAGCACCCCTATCTGGTTAAGGGAACAGAGAGAGAGAGAGAGAGAGAGAGAGAGAGAGAGAGAGAGAGAGAGAGAGAGAGAGAGAGAGAGAGAGAGAGAGAGAGAGAGAGAGAGAGAGAGAGAGAGAGAGAGAGAGAGAGAGAGAGAGAGAGAGAGAGAGAGAGAGAGAGAGAGAGAAGAAAATAAGAGAAAGAATGATATAGATAGATAGATAGATAGATAGATAGATAGATAGATAGATAGATAGATAGATAGATAGATAGATAGATAGATAGATAGATAGATAGATAGATAGAGACAGAGACAGAGATAGACAGAGACAGAGACAGAGAGACAGAGAGAGAAGGCGGGGGAGGGGGGGGGTGGTCATTTATAACTATCACAAATTGGCAATCTGTTTTTGTTCTTTGGTAGCTTATTGAGTTTTCAAGTTAAGCTAATGTAGATTTTTGCTTGTTTATTTTATATAGGGGTTTGTCGTGGTAAAGAATAAGGGTGGCGCTGTTTTTGTGGCGACAGTTTCTCCCCGGGACAGCAGCCCAAATTTCATGTAGAGAAATTTGCCTTGACTGAACAATATATACAATTCAATTCATTTCAATATGATACGAAACAACACAATACAGTATAACAACAAACAGTAGAATACACAACAACGCAGTACAGTACAATACTATACTGTACAATGCAATAATTATAGTAAAGTTCAATGCAACACAATACAACACAATACAACACAACTCAACTCAATACAATTCAATACAACCCAACACACTACAATACAGTACAGTACAATACAATGCAATGCAATTCAATACAATACAATACAATACAATACAATACAATACAATACAATACAATACAATACAATACAATACAATCCAACACATGAAAGCACTTAGGTTTTCAAATTTTAAATGTTTATTGCATCTTTAAACCTTTTTCCAATTAGATAAAAACAGGACTACATTTTTTTATGTCTTTTGCATTCATTCCTTTTTGGGGGAAAGATAAAAATTCCATAACAATAGCCAGAATAATCAAGCTGTACGCATTTTTATCAATGTGAAGTGCCTTTATACTGAAACAATCCAAGCTGTACGCATTTTTATCGATTTAAAGTGCCTTTAAACTGAAACAATAAATGTTGTACACATTTGATTTAAAGTGCTTTTAAACTGAAATAGCCAAGCTATACAAATTTTTATTGATTTAAATTGCCTTTAAACTGACACAATCACAGCTGTATGTATTTTTAGTTATTTAAACACTTTCTCGATTACCATTCAAGGAAACTGTTTTTTCAAGCTTATATACAATCCTCAATAGACTATGCTGCAACCCTGTGGGACTCTGCCAGTGCAAATATCATGAAACCGTTACTAAGTCTGTATAAACGTGCTCTCAAACTTATCCTTCTGAAGAAAACAACCTTATTTGAAGTGGATTATACTCAGTTAAATATTCTCCCCCTACAACAAAGACTAAAATATAACAAAGGCATCATGATGTTTAAGATAATGGCAGGATAAGTTCGCAATGAATCATTCCAGAAATACTGAAAAGCCAAGTGTCCCAATCCCAAGAATAGACTTGTTTAAATCTAGTTTACTATACTCAGGCCCTGTGCTGTGGAACTCCCTTCCCGATTCAATTAAAGAGCACCAATCATTGACAACCTTCAAAAATCACCTTCTAATCCACTTGATGTACCAAAAATAATAAACCAATTATATCCCCTTCTCCTTCCCCCCCTTCTCTTTCTCCCTCCCTGTGTGTGTGTGTGTGTGTGTGTGTGTGTGTGTGTGTGTGTGTGTGTGAGTGTGAGTGTGTGTGTGTGTGTGTGTGTGTGTGTGTGTGTGTGTGTGTGTGTGAGTTTGTTTTTGTTGTTGTTGTTGTTGTTGTTCTTTCTCCCCTTTTATCAAAACGTATGTTTTATGGGACTATTTTGATGATAGATGGTGGTGGATTGATGTTTTCAGTCAAATAACCTCATCATATTCTCATGTTTGCTCTTTAATTATTGCGCCCTTTGTGTGTGTGTGTGTGTGTGTGTGTGTGTGTGTGTGTGTGTGTGTGTGTGTGTGTGTGTGTGTGTGTGTGTGTGTGTGTGTGTGTGTGTGTGTGTGAATCAATCAATCAATCAATCAAATTTTTATTTCCAGATGGTAATAATAATAATAATAATAATAATAATAATAATAATAATAATAATACATGGAATTTGTATAGCGCTATATCTTGTAAAAACAAATCAAAGCGCTTGCATTCGACCAACACAACACACAATTAACAACAATTTACAGTTTTAACAAATTCGAATGTACACACACACACTCACGCACGCACGCACGCAAGCACGCAACACGCGCGCGGGCACACACACCTACAAACGTTATGCACTTTGGCAGGTGGATGTTGAAGGCAGGGACAGGTAAGAGATGGAAGCGGAAAGGAGAAAACTTAGGTTTGGAATAAGTGTGTCTTGAGGTTGGATTTAAAAGTGTCATAAGTAGGCTTTTGCCAGAGGGAGAGAGGAAGGTCGTTCCAGATCGATGGACCAGAAACAGAGAAAGAGCGGCGGCCAACGGTAGATAGGTTGAATCTGGGTATTCTTAAGGACAAAGTATCTGCCGACGAGCGGAGGGAGCGAGAAGGTGTGTACAAGTGAAGACATTCACAGAGGTAGGAGGGTGCAGTATTGTGGAGACATTTGTAACAGAGGGTATTGATCTTGTAGTTTACTCTCTGTGGTACAGGCAGCCAATGGAGAGATTTCAAGAGAGGGGTAATGTGCTCAGATTTTTTCTTTCTGAGGACAAGACCAGCAGCAGAGTTTTGTATACGTTGAAGGGAGTGGATGGATGATGCTGGCAGACCAGCCAAAGAGAAATTGCAATAGTCCAGACGTGAGAGAATAAGAGAAGTGACGAGTTTGGATGTTGCATCAGTGGACAGGTACTTTCGAATTGCGCTAATACGCCGTAGTTGATAGTACATTGAGTAAGCATGGATTTGCTTTTTTCCATCAAGCCATCTATCTAAAGAAAAAAAAATCAAAACAACAACAAAGTAAGAAACCAACAAAAAACAAAGCAGAAAATCCCTAGCAAACAATAAAGCCAACAAAGAAAGAAAAGAGGAAAAAACAAACAAGCAAATAAAACAACATCAATCATTTCACCAACATTAATTAGCTAACATGATTTCAACAGCTTTAAAATAAAATATGCCTATAGATAATACAAGCAACTACAATAACAGCAAAAACAACCAAAGGAGAAAAAAAATAAATAAAAAAATAACAACAACAACAAAAACCACTCAAAAGCCATACACACACACACACACACACACACACACACACACACACACACACACACACACACACACACACACACACACACACAAACACACACACACACACACTCACACACACAAACACACACACACACAGTCACACACCTACACCAACACATACACATACACACACACACACACACACACACACACACTCACACTCACACACACACACACACACACACACACACACACACACACACACACGGTTTGCCCTCATCCACTCAGCACGTATACTCCTACGTACATGCACACATTTAGAGTCTTTTAAAAATCATATAGCGTCAAAAAAAAAAAATACACGAAAAAAACAGCTTATACCAGTTACAATGTCACCAACTATTATTTCAGACTTAAGAAAAAGAATCCATAAAATGTCATTAAGCAACTTATGTCAAATTACAATATCTCCACACTTTAGTTCATACTTATATAATAGGAGGAAGAAAAACAACAACAACAACAACAATCAAACAAACAAACAAAAAACAAACAAACAAAAAACAAAAAACAAAAACAAAAACAAAAACAAAAACAAAAACAAAACAAACAAACGCTACAATACCATATGATAATACCGATCTCCACTGAGAGGAAATAACATATACACTAACAAACATACAAACAACAAAAAACTAACAAAACGAACAAAAGCAACAGACAACCAAACAAACGAAATAAACGAAAACCCCAAACAAAACAAACCAAAAGCAAAAAAAAAAAAAAAACAAAAATCACACACAAAAAAGAAAAAAATTGGGAGGGGGGGGAAACGGGGGTGTCAAGGAGGAAGGGGGTAAACACAAACAGCAAACAGAAGAATTATAATAATGATTTATGATTATATTCATAAATAAAAATCCCTACACATATGAACAAAAAACAAAAAACAAACAAACAAACAAAACAAAACAAAAAAAAACAAAACAAAACAAAAACAAAAAACAAAAAAAACCACCACACACCCAACAACAACAACCAGAACTAAAAGTAAGGCCTTATCCACTAATCAAAATAATATAAATATAGTGCTAATAGTCCCATTAATGAAATTAATAAAATAAATTAAAAAAAATTATATTGAAACTATTGAACTGGGTAAGAAAAAAAATGCATAAAAAAAATTCTCCAATCTAGTCATCAGATCAATGGTTTGGTTTTCTCCTTTTAAATTTGCAAAATATACACGTGTTTACATACATCACTTATTCCCTATCCTGTTCAAAATTAAATTATAAAAAGAAAAACAAAAAAAAAAACTTTCTCCACCTTTTCCCCTTTCCACATACATATATAGCAAGCAAAGTGTAGATTTTTCAGTCACAGTAAACCACACCTGAAAGATTTTTCAGGGTGAGCAGAGAGTACCAATATCTTTAGTCTGTTCTAAATATGGTTGATTGGATTGATGTGTAGTTCTTAAACATTTTTGCATAAGGGCATTAAGTGATTTTTCAACTGATTTTTGAACTGATTTTTATTTTTGATACATTTTAACTGTTTCGGGAGCTTGTTCCATAAATCACTACCTGAATATAGGAAGCTTGCTTTGTAAAGATTGTTTCTGGGTCTGGGAAATGTTAGTAGATGGTTATGCCTGTGCTCATTAATTTTGAATCTATTGGTGATCTTGGGAGGGGCATTTCCATTGACAACTTTTTGTACAAATAGAGCTTTATTGAAATAAAGCCTGTTTTGGAATGTAAGAATATTTGTTTGCTTATAATCATTGATGGTTAGGGAGCTTGATTTTAATAGGACAAGTTTTAGTGCTCTTTTATATAATCGATGAATGAATTTCAAATTAGTTTCACTGCAGTTGTCCCAAAGAGATGAGGTATAGTCAACTATAGGCAAGATGTGTCCACAAAAAAAGAGTTTGTGTGAATGACTATCTAGAAAGTGTTTTATTTTTGATAGCTGACATACCTTGTTTGTAAGACGTTTTCCTAGTGCCATCACATGGTCAGTCCAAGTAAGATTTTTGTCGATAATTACACCCAGAATTTTGTGTGAGTCGACTTCTTCAATAATTTTTTGATCTATCAACAGAGGTTGAAATTTACTTTCATTTTTTGCCTCTTTTGTCTTGCTAGTATGTACATACTCTTAGTTTTTTGTGCATTTAAGGACATATGGTTTAATTGAGTCCAAGTAATCAATTTGTTGATATTGTTTTGGAGTTTGAGTGTTAGTCTGTGGGGGTCAGTATCACTACAAAAGAGGGATGTGTCATCAGCAAACATTTCACAACTACAATCTAGAAATAAGGGTAAGTCATTTACATATATTGAGAACAAAAGAGGACCCAATATTGATCCTTGTGGTACTCCATATTTAATAGATACTAATTCTGATGTTTGATTATTTGCAGTTACCAGCTGCTGTCTATCTAACAAAAAACTTTTTAAAAAATTGATTATTTCAGGTGTTAGTTTATATAGGTGAAGTTTACGCACTACCAAGGAGTGATTAATTACATCAAATGCTTTTTCAAAGTCAACAAAAATTAGGCCTGAATAGTTATTTTCATTTATGTTGTATAGGAGACTGTCTATAAGTTGAGTTAGAGCTGTGTGACAAGAATAGTTTTTACGAAAGCCTGACTGATCTTCATTTATTAGATTGTTGTTAACAAAGTAGGAATATAAAGATTTTTGGATATGTTTTTCGATGGGTTTAGATAAGACCGATAGGATTGAAATTGGTCTGTAATTTGAAGGACAAGAGGAATCTCCAGATTTGTGGACAGGTATGACTTTTGCCTTTTTAAATATGAGAGGAAAGTTGCTTTTATCTATGCACAAGTTATATAGATATGTCAGTGTTTCAGCTATAATAGGACCAGAAAGTTTCAATATTTTTCCATCCAGATTGTCAAGGTCACGTGTTCTGGAATTTTTGTTGAGAGATAGACTTTCCAACACGTCTTTAATTGTCATTGGCAATAATTCAACTGGGAATTTAATTTCTTTTGAATCAATATATTGTTCTAAATATTGGAGGTCATTTTCATTTGACTTATCGCATGATATGATTTTAGTAGCGATGTTTGAGAAATGGGTGTTCAGTTCATCAGCTGTTATGTCTTTAACTGTCTTTTGGCTTTTTGATATAGGTCTTTTATTTAAAATATTGATGGCTTTCCATACCTGGCGAGAGTCGGTAGTTGTGATTAACAGTTTTTGAAAGTAATCACGTTTTGATCTGCGTTTTAGTGAAGTTACTTTGTTTCTTTGCATTTTAAATTCATCTTTTGTACCATGGGTTTTCAAATGGTCGCTTAAGCGCATTTCAGACTCTATGTCTTTTGTTATCCAAGGAGGTTTATTTTTTTCTTTAACTCTTTTTTTGATGAAGGGGGCATGCCTATCATACACTGATATAAATGTGGTAATCCAGAATTCTGCAGCTTCGTTGGGGTCTCTGATTTGATAAATGTCTTGGAATGGCAAGTTTATCAAGTCTGAAAGAAAGTCTTGTTCGCTGAAGTTATTAAATTTTCTGTAAAAGATGGTTTTATGTCCTACTTTGGGAATTTTGACACGATGTTTAAACCAAGTAAAACACACAGAATTCTGATCACTGCATCCACAGGAGGGGGCACATACTTCTGCTATGTTTTGTTTTGTAGTAGTATAGATATGATCTATCAAAGTTCTAGAGTTATCTGTTACCCGAGTTGGTTTGTCTATTAGTTGTTCCAGGCCATGCATAGTAATGTTGTGACTCCATTTAGGCTTGGGTTTTAATAAATCAACGTTAAAATCCCCAAGAATGATTGTTTCATAGTTTAAAAGTGTCACTTCATCCATAAGAGAGTTGAATTTTTCAAACCATTCTGTGGTTTCCGAAGGATTTCTGTATATGAATCCTATTAATATTGGACTATTGTGTTTTAATTTTATTTCAATCCAAATCGATTCAATGTCATAAACATCAAAGTTGTATAGTCTTTTACAACTCAGTGAAGAAGCAAAATATGTTAATAACCCAGTGGACTTGGGCTTGTTTGGGTCCTGTCGAAAGATCTGATATCCTGGGATATTCATGCATGTGTCAGTTACGTGTGGTGAGAGTCGAGATTCAGCAAGGCAAAACAAATGAAATTGATTCCCATCGTTGTGCAGTATGGTCGAAATATCATCTTTTTTGTTTGTTGCATTGTTGATATTCAGGTAGCCTACACAGGAGGCCTTGCTTTGTGGGCCACTTGTCTAAAGTTAGAGACATGTTAAGATTGATTGTTTTTATATATGTATGTATATAAGATCTATCAAAATAAGAGACGATTATCAATTTTTTTAAACAAAATAAGCTATAATACAATTTCAAAAACTTAGATATCAACACAAATCAAAATCTGTAAGGAATGAATGTGTTATAATAAACAACTTTTTGAATCCAGTCCCGTTTTTACATAGATCATATAGTCATAAAAAAAATATATATATATATGAATTGGGAAAAAATATTTTTTAAAAACCTAAGATACAACAAAATTTTGCTAAATCAATATAACCAATCACACACTAAATATTAATATGATACTAAACACAAAAAAATACAGTGACAAAGAATAATAAATGAAAAAGCAAACGAAAATATAGTATCGAGAATTGGTTCAAAACTCCAATCCACACTAGCCCAACACAACAACTGCCCTGTTGCAAAATCTCTGAATACTGATATACCTGCTAGATATAGAAGGCAATTTTTCCACTCAAATGGAATACACACTGCAGCATGACATTGATCAACATTGTTTGATGTTGGGGGAAAAAAAAAAAAAAAAAGGGGGGTGGGGTGGGGGCTGGGTGAAAGTATGGAGAGAGAGAGAGAGAGAGAGAGAGAGAGAGAGAGAGAGAGAGAGAGAGAGAGAGAGAGAGAGAGAGAGAGAGAGAGAGAGAATATCCATTCACAACAATTGAAGCAATCATTTATCATCAATGCGAGCACTGCATTTAACATTTGGACACCTGCACAAACACATTTGTAATTATTTAGAACATTATACATGGGCTGTATGTTTGATAGAGGCTTGCAGGCAGACATTTATCGCACACATGCACACACACGCACGCACACACACGTTCACATAATTATTATACACGTACTCACGTTCACATAATTATTATACACGTACTCACAGGGTGCATACGCACACGCAAGCGCATGCTTACATACCACGCAAGCACACACATGCTCACGGCATATCCACAGACACACAAACACACACGCACACATACGCACGCACACACGCACGCACGCATGCACTCACGCACGCACACACACATACACGCACTCACGCATGCTTACATACACACAAACAGACACACACGTGGTGAAACATGCATACACATATTCACTTACACATACACTCAAACACACACTCCCCCCCCCTCCTCTTCCCCTCTACACACACTCAATGGTACACACACACACACACACACACACACACACACACACACACACACACACACACACACACACACACACACACACACACTAATGGGTCAAACATTGAAGTAGTTCGGAAAGTACTTTCACAAGTGGCTGTGCAACTGCCACGGAGTGTTGTCTTCCTAATACACTTGTGACTTCGGAACAATGGGGGTTCCTAGGCTTGGGGATGGGAAAGTTTCTGTCCAGTAATAGACCTAGTGTGGTATTGTCGCTAGTCGCACGGTTGGGTGGGGTTGGAGAAGTCTTCCTATGTTGAAGGCAGCAGATCATGTAGGTACACCTCTGGCTGCTTCAGCATAGGTAGACTTTCTGTCATGGGGATGTACATAGGGTCTGTTGTTCATCTCAGGCCTCACGGCTGGCGGCTGGCGGCTGGCGGTGGTTTCCGGGAAGTATGTTGAGGGCAAGAGTTCTGATGCCCTGAGGACTGGGATGTATTGGATCGGCATAAAGCGCTTTTTTGGGTGCCCCAGTCCTGGTGGGGAAGGAGGGGGTGTTGTCAATAAGCACAACCCTCTCTTGACGGCAGGTTTCCCCAAGAGTAGCCGTTGACCCTGAAGCCTTGTCCCTCAGTCGATGTCGTCTGAAGGGGGGGAGGATGGAGGAGGCCTGGAGAGCAGCATGGGGGAAGACCTTTTTTAGCAGGTGGATCAGTTTTGTCCATTCTGCTTTTGTGACCGATCCTGCTTTACAGTCATTTATCCCCACATGGAAGGTGACGTGCTTTATGTGTGGAGAGGGGCGGCGTGTTGACAGCCACTGACACAAGTGTTGTACTGTCAGGCCTGGTACTGACAGGTTGCAGACTTGCTGGCCACCCACTGACATCTTTTTCTCCTCCACCCCTTTCAGGACTGAGTCACCTAACAACAAGGTGTTACACTCTAGTGGGACTGTTTTTTGTTGGAGGGTTTTCAGGGGGCTGGA
>CM060349.1:4027923-4037923 GCA_030674155.1 Stramonita haemastoma
TTTGCTTTGTTGGGTTTTTTTGTGAATATGGGTGTAATAAATCATATTAACACTTGTAAGACCTCAGTTTACATGCACTGCTTTTTAGCCTTGCTTTTTCACACTTTCAAACGCCAATTTTTTGGGTGTTTTTTTTTAGGGGGGCTTTTTTTGCATTTTCTTTTTAAAGGCCAAGTTTGTTTTATGCGTTTTTGGTAAATGCTTTTCATTATTTTTTATTGTCTTTGTAAGACAAGATTTTTTTTCTGAAAGATGAAAGGGTTACTTGACGTAAAATGCTTGGCTTGAAATAAAAACGTTGCCTGATCGTCACTTTATCTCCAAATTTACGTTTGACGTTTTTCAATTCTGAAATGGTTCATTCCATAAAAAGGGAAGTAAGGGGTTTCCTTTTTCTCTAGCCTTTTCTGCTGTCTTGTCACTGTAGGAGTAGGTGCCCTTTTGTCTATTGCCTTGCAAAGCAAGTGCCATGTTTTAATAAAAGCAGGACTCTTGGGACTTCTACTATTGAGTTCAGTGTTAACTTTAAACAGAGAGGTTCCGTGTCTTGTTCAGGTCTTTGATTTTTTTTCCAGAAATAATAAAACATTACAAATTGCTTCAGTTTTGCACTATCATTTTTTCTGGCCGGAATTTGGAACCTTGATACCATCAATTTCTTATAATTCTACAGTTTCTAGATGAATGGCGATAGAGGAAAGAGGCAGCCTTGCCTGACTCCACTAAACGTTTCTTAAAGTTTGAAATCTTGTTTCCAAAAGTTTTTTATTTCAGTTTGTCTTGTAATTTCTTTTATTTTCCAATGGTTTACTGGGTGTAAATCACCAATCATTAGTTCAGAAACTGTTCAATTACGTTCAAAGCCATAAAAATATCTCTCCTGGTAGATTCGAAACCTTAAAAAAAATCAAAGTGGTAAGTATGCAGTTTCTTTTATATTTTTTTATATCAACATTGTTATGTATTGATCTGGAAACTGATCAAATATGTTCATTTTTATTCAATTGCTTAATTGTAAGCTGTTGTTTTATCAGCTGTTATATCTAAATAGCTGTAGGATACAGCTATCTTCATAGTGGGTAAAAAAAAAAGCTTGCATAAGCAGAATCTCACCATTAGTAAACATGGGAGCTGTAGCCAAGGATTGAAAAAATATCAGAGTTTTCTACCAACATTTTTCTGTGACGATTTTTAAAAAGTTTTATTACTTTTCTCAGTGTAATTTTTTTTTAAACAGGATGCTTATCCATGCTTTTATGACAGTGTTTTAATGAAATAGTTTTTGACATTGTTTCTGTCTTAGTTTAAAAAAAACTCGACCAAAACCTGAAAACTAAAATTTTATTGGTTGCACTCTCTGTCTCTAGCGTAATGTCTTTGTTGTTGTTATTATTATTGTTGTTGTTTTAATGTTTTGTTTATTTATTTATTGCTCTCTCAATACATACAAGCCTTTCAGGCCTTGGCATACCACTGTCTTCCATTGATTTAACATCATATCCTACTGGCAAAAGTTTTACACCTACTCTTTAAAAAAAATGAGGGGAGGGGAGGGGTAGAAGACTTCTCTAAAATTGTACAACACCGTTGTTGTGATTTTTTTAACTTCTGGTATTTTTTCATCTTGAGTTACATATTTATCTGGTATTACATTCAGATTCCACATTTTACAAACTGATACCTAGCACTTTTTTTTCTCATCATGGACAGACACCAGCTAAACTCTGTATGAATCACTCAGCTATCCCATCCACATAAACTGATACGTAAATTATACTGAATATGTTTTGGGGTGGAATTTCTGTAATGTAGACACTTGTTGAATATAAAGTCTTTTAAAACTGTTACCTTTGTGTCACTGATTTGTGAAGCCTTTTGGAAATATATTTTTGTCTTCTACAAAAAATAGTCCAAACTGTTTTTCTTTTTGTTCTTTGCTGCTGTTTTACCCAATTCAGTAGTACCATTTTTTTATGTTCTTTTGTTGGTGGTTTTTTTTTTTGGTTTTTTTTTTACACATTCCTCTTAATAAGCTGTGGACTGGTGACTGAAAAGAAAGTCATTTGGTAGTCTAGCGAATCAATTTTGGAACCCAGCTAACATGTTTTGTGTAGTTATCAAATTTGCTGTTCCCTTAACTACCTAAAATTTTGCTCTAGTAAATTTGCTTACAACTGCTTTCTGATCTAAATGCATCGCAATGCAGCTACCTTAATAGTGGATAAAAACGGTTGAATACGCTAAATTCAGCCACAAAAATCTGAATGAGAGAAGTAATGTGTTCTTTTTCTCACCAACCAAAACCACAGCAATAAAAAAATAAATAGGAAAACTTTTATCAAAAATAATGGTAGCAAAGGTGCGTATTTTTTCTATCATCGTCCAATAGGTGATATTTATCATTGGTGTATAGGTAGCACGTTGATGGTATTGATAATTCTGAAACATAACATGAATTAAGACTATGTTTAGTATTGCTAACATGATTAAAATCACCATTAAAACAAAATCATGTTAATTAAATTCACCAAAACTCTTCATGCAGCTTTTAGAGAAAGAAAATTTTGTCTGTGAAGCAGATGAATACAAGCACCTTTTACGTTACATCATAAAGTTTTGCTGAAACAACAATATTACTGAATTCTTCGTCCACTAAATGTATTCCTTTGAGCCTTCAATTTTATCTTTTAACATACCTACTGTTTTTTCAATGATATCATTCAATTTTTGTAAGTTTTTTTTTTTTTTTTTTAAATAAAAAGCTCTTTCAAATAAAAAAAAAATAGATAATGAAATTTCAGCTCTTCAGTCTCTTTCAGACGGCTCAAGTATTATTAACCACTGACAATACAAGTTTACTTCAAATCAGCTATAGAAATATTTCTCATTCTTCAGCTAGAGCTCCAAGGTTCACCAATGGTAAAATTTTGCATATGCAACAAATATTTTCTACCATACAGGTAGCTCCATTCTGACTCTGAATAACCAACAGAAATGCAAAGATTGTCACCTTCAGTTTTGTAGGAGCCTTTTCTTTGCCAGAATTGTTTTTTTGAAAAGTAAACAACCTAAGCAGGTTGAAGTACTACCTCCTGTCATTCTCATGCTCTTTTCTGGGCAGAGTTGTCCTGGTTCCTTTGTGACACGACATTTCCTTCAGAAATATTCATTGTGTTGATTTTTGTTTTCACATGGTATTTTCTTCAGAAACTGTTGTTGTGCCAATTCTCTTATTACAGGGTATTTTCTTCAGAAACCATGGTTGTACCAATATGTTTACCAAGGGGTTTTTATCCTTCAAAAACACTTGTACCAATTCTTTTGTCACCGGATTGTTGCTGTTTTTTTCAGAAACTGGTTGATACCCTAGGCTGCCATTGATGATCCAAAGTTTGCTGCTGTCCCAGTAACCTGCACACACATTCAACATTTCAAATGGATAGCAGCCAGCCAGCACTGTCTTTGGCTTGGATCACTCAAACAAGATGACTGGTCAGCTGTATGATATCCCTGTAGTGTGACAGAACCAAACAATTTTACTGCTGTGTAAGGAGTCCTTCGTCTCTCTGTTTATTTGAAGGTTAGTCTGTTTCCATCTCTTATCTGTCCCTGCCTTCAACATCTACCTGCCAAAGTGTATAACCTTTATAAGTGTGTGTGCGTGCGTGCGTGCGTGTGTGTGTGTATGTGTATGTGTGTGTGTGAGTGTGTGTGTGTGTGTGTGCGTGCGTGCGTGCGTGCGTGCGTGCGTGTGTGCGTGCGTGCGTGTGTAAATTAAAACTTGCTAAAACTATAGGTTGTTATTGCTTGCTTGTGTTTTGTGTGGGTCAAATGCAAGTGCTTTGATTAATTGTTCTTTTTACATGATATAGCGCTATATAAATTCCATGTATTATTATTATTATTATTATTATTATTATTATTATTATTATTATTATCATCATCATCATCATCATTATTATTATTATTATTATTATTATTATTATTATTATTATTATTATTATTATTATTACTATTATCATTATTATTATTTTAAGTTGGCTTGTTTGTTTTGTTGTTGTTTTTGTTGTTGTTGTTTGCTGCTTTTTCTTCCGTAAGGTTTATATCGTATTTTCCCCACGCCCCTCATTTGTGGCGCTCCACCACGAAATGAGTGCTTAGCACATAGCCCACTTTTCCGCTAGGAGCCATTGAAGGCAGGTGGGGTCAAGTTGGCAATTTTGAGATTTTGATTGATTATTAAAGCATAGCCATTATTCTACCTTATAGTGAAATATCAAATTATAATTTTGTTTTCTTTTGCCTTTAAATGTGTTTTTAAAATACCCAAGCCCTCATTCTGACCACCTATTAGTATACTAAACTTGTCAATTTCTCATTTTGTCCTTTCCTGTAGTCTAGCATTTCAACTTGCAATAACTTTTACAAGATATGTCCGATTTTCAATCTGTTTTTTGTATTGCATAGCCACTTGATTGCCGTTTGATAAAATGTCAATAACTAAAAATTGACCTTTGGTGCAATACGTCTCATTATGTGGTGGAGCGTCACATTTTTAAAAAAAATAATCTTTCTGCCCCAGTCATACCCAGCTTTCCTATACCGCACCCTCAAGGGTTGGAATTCCTCAGGGAGCTCATCAATGTCAGGCCACCACAGGACCACCAATCATATAGGACCTGCACTGCTGCTGGCCGTTTATTTTGAGGGAGTCCAGTAATGCTTATTCTGAGCTGATGCGGTGGATCGGTGGTCTAGGTGGTAACGCGCTTGCCTAGAAAGCGAAAAGTCCGGGTCGGAGTGTGCGGTGGTTCCAATCCCGTTTGGGCCCATTTCCTGCCCATTTCCAGTACCGTTTCCCCCATCCATTAGATCATGAGTGGTGGTCTAGGTACTAGTCTTTCGGATGAGACGATAAACCGAGGTTCCGTGTGCTACACATCATTATTTAGAGGACGTAAAAGACCCCACGGCAACAAGAGGGTTGTCCCTGGCAAAAATCTGTAAAAAATCGACTCTGTTAGAAAAACAAATACAATTGCATACAAGAAAAATATGAGTAGGCGCTGCATTTGTGGCGACGCACTCTCCCCGAGGAAGGAGAGCAGCCCGAATTTCACTCAGAGAAATCTGCTGTGACATAAAGTGATATAAAATAATGAAAAATAAATAGAAATGACCACAGGAGCTTAGTCACAGAGCTAGACTGAGTGAGACGGCCACACGGCAGGTGACAACCAACAATGTTCTTCCAACAACCTTCTCCTGTGAGCCTCCACCTCCAAATGGATTTGACAAAACCTTCACCACAGGCACAGAAGTGAGTGGGAAAACCAAAACTGAGGTCACCATGAGACCAAAGCAGCAGGGTCCATCAAATGAGAGGCGATTTTCTTTTATTACATAATGACGAAGGAGAATCGTAGGAGGATGCAATAATGCTGGTATTATTTTATTTTTTTATTTATTTATTTATTTATTTATTTATTTATTTATTTATTTATTTATCTATTTCTTTATTTTTTATTTATCTATTTATTTATTTATTTATTTATTTATTGTTTTATATCGAGGATAATGGAATAAGCACTCAAGTGCTTTATTTTTTACATCCGCTCCCCGTGTGTATACAGTTTTGGAAATCTTGTTATCTTTTCCCTGCGGCACACAGTGGCCTACTCTTACGAAAAGCGGGTCATGATTTAACGTATGCGCAGGATGTACGTGCGCTCTCACACGCGGCCTCGGTTTATAGTCTCTTCCTGAAGGGCTTTAGGGGAGCGTGGAGTCAGCACTGAAGGTTTTTTGTTTTTTTTTTTACCTTGCATTGCAGGTTATATTCACTCATAAAGCACATACATCTTCATCAATACAAAACGTTCATTTATTGTCCAATATCACTTAAAGTGGAAGATGTTAAAGCGAAAACAAACAACAAAATGTTCAATGCCAATACAGTGTGTAGCTTTCTGACATGATTGTGTTACACATTTCAATATTTCAATTATCTTGCAAGGGATTTTTGGGGGGAAGAAAACGGTCTAGAGTTACATTTATCTTGAGTATCTTCATTAATACTAGAACAGAGGTCACAGAATAGCAATAACGACAAAAATCAAGTTTAACAGAAAAAAGTATATAAAAATAGTTTTGTTACAGATGAAGCAAGGCCTCAAAAAAGATGTATTAAATCAAGTATAGAGTGAATGTGTACAGCTACTTTAATATTTTATGTGGGGAAGCAAATGCATGTTATATAAAACATCCGCTTTCCTCCCCCGAGTCACAGTTCTAGATTATCCTTTATTTTTTTCAATGAATAGCAGTGTTTCCATTTTCAACAAGGTTTGCGTAAAGAAACCATTTTACTTCGAATGCAGTTGGTCTCATTTCTAGACAATGCATATATTTTTCTAACTTGTATCTGTATTTCAGTTCCTGCATGAAACTATTGATGGCAGGTTTTATTTTGTTAAGTCGACATTTATAGAGAAAATATTTCCCTAGTATCAATAACAAATCTAGAATCTCATCAGTTTTTGTTTTCTGATCTTCTCCAAATAGAACTAGTTCCTGGTTAAGTGTTAATTGTGTACGATGTTGGCATTTACTTTCCAATAAATGTGTAAATTCTCTCCAGAAATTCTGAGAATATTGACAGTCCCAAAGATAGTGGTATATTGTATCTTTTTAGTATTGCAAAAATTACACATGTCACTGTTAACAACCTGCATTTTTTTAATGCCATTTGTCACCAGGATTCTATGACATATTTTGATCTGGAACCATTTTAGCTTTATTTCTTTAATTCTGATAGTTTTTTTCAAAACATCTCCCCATACAATTTTATTGTTTAAAAAATTGTTCCATTTTACGAACGCTTTGATGTCAGAAACTTCATTTTTTTCTATCATAACATTGTAGTAAGACTTTGATCCCTTATTTACCGATGCTATTTTATTTAATGCTTTTGTTCTTTCTTTGCTAATGTTAGTATCTATTGTTATATTACTTTTTGTTGCATATTTTTTGATCGATCTTATACAACTCATATATTCTAAAAAGGTCATCGTAAATCCTAATTTTTGAGACAACTCTTCTTGACTTAAAAAGTCACCATTTTCTTTTAATAAATGTTTTACTAAGAACACGTTACCTTGCATCCATTTCTTGTAGTAGAATGATCTATTGCCAACTTTAAATTTTTCGTTGTTAAATATATTGGTTCAGCTGCTAGTTGTTGACTTTCTTTTAGGTCGATTTGTTTACAAAAAAGTTCGTATGAGCAAAACACATCTTTCCAAAAGGTGTTTACTCTCTTTCCTACAAAGTGTTTTGGACCATAACTACCTAGTGAGTCAATATCAGGACAAAAGTAACGTACTATTTTCCCCCATTTGCCTTTCTGGAAGTACAGTTTTCTTATCCATATTTTTAGGGACTGAAGATACGTTTTTACGTGTGGAATCCCCAGGCCACCATTTAGAGTGTTTTGCACTGAGTATTTTCTTTGGATTTTGTCTGTTTTATTATCCCATACAAATCGATAGCACATTTGTTGTAACTGGTTTATTCTTATGTCTGGGGGGTTTGGCAGCAGAATCCACAGATACAACAGTTTTGACAATATGAGTGATTTAAGCACTGCCACTCTTCCTAACGGCGTTACCATTCTTTGACACCATATATTAAATAGTATTTTTATTTCTGAAAGTTTCTCATTTGTATTGATTTCTGTCATGTCAGCAAGATTATTTGTAAACCAGAGACCTAGGACTTTGAATCGGTTTGGATTCCATTCCATTTTCTTTGACTGCAAGTAAACAACGGGGGAGTTTCTTTTTTTCCCAAGCCAAACATTCATTGTTTTTTCGTAATTTAATTTTAAGGCTGATAGATATTCAAATGCTTCAAGTGTTTGGAATAACCTTGTATACGATCTACTGTCACCCTCTAGAGTGAATGAAGTATCATCTGCATATTGACATACCTTATATTTACTGTCTGCTACTTTTATACCTTTAATTTCTTTATCTTCTCTAATTTTACAAGCTAATAGTTCGGCACATGAAACAAAAAGATAAGGTGATATTGGGTCGCCTTGGCGACATCCTCTTTCTATACAAAAACTCGATGATACCTTTCCATTGACTGTAACATATGATTGTATTCTATTGTAGAAGGACGAGACCTATCTCTGTATTGCCTTTCCAAAACCAAATTCCTGAAGCACCTTATGTATATAAGTCCAGCCGACATAATCAAACGCCTTCTTGAAATCAATTGAAATTAACAGCCCTGGCAGATTCGTAGGTTCCAAATAATTTATTACATCATATATAGTTCGCAAACTATCTCCTATATATCTCCCTTTAATAAATCCTGACTGATCTTTGTTAATTAAAATTGGTAATACATTCTTTATTCTATTTGCAATGCATGCTGATCCTATCTTGTATGTAACATTTAGCAGAGAAATCGGTGGCCAATACTTTAAATACTCTCTAGGTTTATCTCCTTTAGGTATACAAATTATGATGCCTTCTTTTTGTGTTAAGGACATTTCTCCTTTATAGAAACCCTCATTTAAAGATCTAACTACAAACTGACCTAGCTGCTCCAAAAGAATTTGAAAAAGTTTACTGTTATACCATCCGTTCCTGGGCTTTTATCATTGTCCATCTTTTTTAAAACCTCAGATGCCTCTTTTAGGGTAATTAGTCCTTCAAGCTGTTCTGACTCTTCTTTACTGAGTTTGGGCAAGTTGTTTTTAAAACTGTCTAAATTACAGTCATCTATTGATCTTTTAGTGTACAGTTTCTTATAGTATGTTTTAGTTTCTTCTAAAATATCCCCCGAGTCAGGTAAGACAGATTCTTGATCTGTTTTTAATTTTAACATTTGTTTGCTTACAAAATTTCTTTTCTCCAAGGAGCAGAAATATTTTGTTACCTTTTCTCCCTGAGTAGCCCACCTCGCCCTAGATCTTAGGAGAATACCATCTATTTTGGTTTTTCTAAGTCTACTGAGTTCTTTTTCCTCCACGATAACTTTCATATCTTCTTCATTTAAGTTCAATTTTTGTTCTAAATTTTGAATGTCGTTTTCCAGCTTTACTTCGTTAATATTCTTGTCTTTATTTTTTCTAATAGCGTAAGATATTGTGTCTGCTCTTATTTCCATAATCAATGTGTCTAAAAATAGTTGATCTGAAATTGATAATTGAATTTGGTCATTAGGTATTTCGTCTACGGCCTCTCGATCATAAGGAAGTAGTGCGTACTGCCTCTTTACTCTTTCGATCGTATGGTTAACTTGTTTAACATAGTCTTTGTCTTTGAGTAAGGATGAGTTAATTTTCCAAAAGCCTTTTTTCTTTTCTTGTTTTTTAATAGCAATGTCCAACGTTATCATTGAATGATCTCTCCTATATCCAAACAGGATGGCTGTATCTTTTACTTTATTAATAAAAGTGTCAGATACTAGAAAAAAATCCAGTCGGCTTTGCTGCAGTGGGGTTGGTCTTCTCCATGTGTACCTAGTTATTTCCTGGTTTAGCATTCTCCAAATATCGACCAGTTCAAGTTTGGACATCATTCCCAAAACCGTTTCTTGTGATTTAACATTATTAAGAATGTTTATAATTGTAATAATCAAGGTTTGGATTTCCAACCAGGTTCCAGTCCTCTGCTATTATTATGTTAGGAATTGTAAGTTCTTCTATCTTTGCTTGTATATTTTGAAAAAAAAAGACTGGTTCATCTCTGTTTGGTCCATATACATTTACCAACACTAACTCTATTCCCATAGTATTTAACACTAAGATAATGTAATTTTCTTGATAATCTTTGATTATTTTCCTAATTTTAAAATTCAAAATTGTTATTAAGGAGAATGGCTACACCTCGTGATCTAGAGTTATTACATGCAAAAATACATTCATATCCCCATTCAGCTCTGATCTGACGTTCTGTTTTTTGTGTGAAGTGAGTATCTTGCA
>CM060349.1:4047923-4062923 GCA_030674155.1 Stramonita haemastoma
TAATAAATTATGTCTGCACATGATTAATTTGTTTTCCTAGCAGAGTGTCTTTTTCTGCCAGTAATTACAATAATGATATACAAACCCAATTTTAATTCCTGGTATCAGAAACAAATTATTTTCAGCCCACCCCCCACCCACCCCAGCCCCACCCCTCACCCGACTCCCCACCCCACCCCCACCCCCAACCTTTAGTTTTTTTTTCTTTTCCGTATTCTTAAACATGATCATTTTTTTTAATGCTGGTACTTTTTTTTTCTTAGATCATGGACATATGTGACGCTCCACCACATAAGGAGTCGCATTGCAGATGAGATCAATTTTTAGTTATTGACAAGTTATTAATCTGCAATAAAAGGGAAATCCAATACGAAAAACAGATTTAAAATCGGGCAATTCTGTGCACAGTTGTTACAAATTGAAATGATAGACTGCCAAATGTGACAAAATGAGAAACGGGCAAGTTTATTTTCGTAACAGGTTGTCATAATGAGGGCTTGGGTATTTTCAAAACACATTTAAAAGCAAATGGAATAAAAGTTATGCCTTGATATTTCATTGCAAGGTAGAATAACGGATATTGTTTAATGATCGATCAAAACTCAAAATTGACAATTTGACCCCTACCTGCCTTTAATGGCACCTAGATCAAAATTGGGTAATGTGCTAAGCGACTCATTTCGTGGTGGAGGACACATATCTGTTTTCCATCTTCTAAACACTCTTACTTCCACAAATTCAGGTGTCTTTATTTTTAGCTGTTCAGTCATTCATTCTCTCACTTGTACTTTTAGCGTGCTCTCCGTCATAGATTTACTGACCATTACCATTTCAAGCAGGACTTCAAAAAGGGGTTGGGGGGTTGGGGGTGGGCCTGGTGGTTAGATCTGGTGGTCCGATAGCCCGGGTCGAGCCACTGCTGAGGTGCCTGTTTTAGGTTAAATTCCAAATTCCAAATTCAAAGTCCAACAGTTTATTATCTCAAAGACAGAAAAATTCAGGCAGGTTACAGGCCATGTATAAAAACTGTAAAGATGTAAACAGAATATCATGGATATATATGTGACGTTCAAAATGAGTCGGATGTTATCTCCAGCCTTTTTCCACTAGAGCCCAAAATATGCAGTAGGGGTGTCAGGTACGATTTGGAGATTTTGACTAAAACTGATAATATGAACATTTCTTCACCGGAAAACATCAATAAAATAATTATATTTAGCTTCCTTTCTTATCAACATCGCATTTTAAAACACCTACCACAGCAGAAGACCAGCAATTTTGATGAAAAAAATCCCGAAGATACGAGAACTTCTCGGCAACCTGCATCCCCTCGATATTTACAGTAGACTCCCGAGTGACACACCATTTGAAAGCTCTGGGTCTCCACCTTCAATCTGTGTCAACTATTTCTAGGTTGAGTGAAAACTTTATCCAATGAAAACGGTCAAAATAGGGAAGGAATTGTAAACAAAACATCGCTAAGGAAGGATTTCCTTCTTCTCATTGGCCTGAGAGAGCATGTGACCTGGCTCAGCCACTCTGCAGTGTCTGAAAAACAAAATGGCATCACTTACTTCGGAAGTCCAGTCGAAAGCAATACCTCTAATTTCTGCTCGTTCTGACGATATTATTTTGGGATAGAACTCAGAAAATCGTTAGTAATTAAGTGAGGACTTTATTACAACCTATTGAAGTGTTATTTATGAAAAAGTAAGCGAAAATGATGCCGCCCATATCCCCACCGATATCCCTTAGGTGACTGAATCGAACTCGGCAATGAATCGCTGGCTCGTTCATCAAGAACAGAAAAACAATAGTGTTTCTGATTCAAGCGATGCACAATGAAGATAATTACAGTGAACTATATTTTGTCAGTATGCTTTATCTCAACATCATCCAGTTAGTTAAACTGAACACCAATTTCTCAGAGAGCAAAAGTTTCAGCCTTTTTGACAAGTGCCATGCTAAAAATAGGCTGAAAAACAAAAACTTGTGTCAGATACCCTAGGCCTACTGTGTATAGAAGAATGTACTAGGCTACAGATGAGAAATCATGTTTTAAAAGTGTGTGTGTGTGTGTGTGTGTGTGTGTGTGTGTGTGTGTGTGTGTGTGTGTGTGTGTGTGTGTGTGTGATTTCATATGTGTGTGTGTGTGTGTGTGTGTGTGTGTGTGTGTGTGTGTGTGTGTGTGTGTGTGCAAATGCTGAGTTTTATGTATGTTGGGGGTAATGTTGTGTGTGTGTGTGTGTGTGTGTGTGTGTGTGTGTGTGTGTGTGTGTGTGTGTGTGTGTGTGTGAATGAGTGGGTGGGTATGAAAAATTCCATGTGTTGAAACTATGTTGCTGTTTGATGATCTTATTTTAATCTTAAGCAAAACTCTGGCTTCAGTTTTTCAATTAAAAAAATCTTGTTTTTTTAAAAATTGATTCTGGGAAAAAAATCAAGAAAAGATAGTGAGGAAGGGGATCAGAGTCAAGAGTACACTATGCAGTGTGTGTATACTGTGTGTGTGTGTGTGTGTGTGTGTGTGTGTGTGTGTGTGTGTGTGTGTGTGTGTGTGTGTGTGTGTGTGTGTGTGTGTGCCTGTGTGTGTGTGTGTGTCAAGTCAAGTCAAGTCAAGTCAAAATGATCTTTATTGAGGGTAAAAGATTAAGTTTACACAACTTTTTTTCATCCTGCCCTCACAAAAAAATCAAGAAAATTGACTTCTAAAACAGTCAAATAGAAATATCAACCTTGGTTGAAAACTAAAATAAAATGAGGATTTTCATCCAAACAGAATCTCACAACAACTCAAAACAGTAATATACTCAAGTCATGCATACAAAATAATAGAAATACAAAATAACATGGGTATGAATAACAACAAAGCAGCCAAATGTGTCAAGCATAAGGGTGGGCTTATAATTTGTCCATCAGATGTTTCTTCAAAAGTTTCTTAAACATTTGTTTTGAAGGAACTGATTTTAGAAAGGAAGGCAGTTTATTCCACAATGTTCCTCCTGAATAAGCAAGGCTGGATTTATAGATTGTTATGGGGCCTGGGCACAAACAGTCTATGGGTAGGCCTGTTTTTGTTGACAGCAAATTTTTCCAAGATTTTCTTTGGGGCTTTCCCGTTTAATATATTGTACATACATAGATATTTGTTGAACTGCAGTCTTTCTTTGAGTGGAAGAATATCTAGTTCTTTGTAGTTGGTGGTGGTCAGTGTATTAGGATTCAAACGGATAAGTTTCACAGCTCTTTTGTGCAGGCGGTTTATATGCTTTAAGTTTGTTTCGCTTGCACTATCCCATATGGTAGAGACATAATTTATAAGAGATAGAATATGGGCGTGAAAGAATAGTTTTCGTGACTGTAGATTTAGAAAATTCTTGATTTTTCTAAGTTGATATAATCTTACTGAGATTCGTTTTCCTAACGTGGCTATGTGATCTGCCCAAGACAAGTCGTTGTCAATCACTGCACCTAGTACTTTGTGTGAGACAACTTCTTCAATTTGTTGTCCATGGACATATATTGGCCCGAATGGAGAACGCAATTTCTGTCTTTTTTGCCGAGTGGTTATAAACATACATTTTGTTTTATTTGAATTAAGAGACATATGGTTGAGTTCTGTCCATTCGATAAGTTTATTGATATCTGCCTGCATATCATTCACAAGCTGGTTTATATCATCGTTGTTACATTGAATCGATGTATCATCAGCAAACATTTGACATGAACAATGGATATGCAGAGGTGTGTGTGTGTGTGTGTGTGTGTGTGTGTGTGTGTGTGTGTGTGTGTGTGTGTGTGTGTGTGTGTGTGTGTGTGTGTGTGTGTGTGTGTGTGTGAAGTCAAATCAAAATACTATTCACTGCCAAAATATATCAAAATATCAAATATCAAATTTTATCATTCTTGTTCATCTCACTCTCACAAGAAATTTTTTTTGTACACAAAACTGCTTCATAAAGTCTGACTATTATAAATCATTTTAAAATAAGAGAATAAAATATGAAAACAAGAACTACAAGTGCATCAGTTAACTGAGACCAGAAATATAGACAACTTACCTTGAAACAACAAAAAAACCCAACAAAAACAAACTAAACATGAAATTAATGGAGAACATTACATGGCATACACATATACATGCATACTCATTAAGGAAAGAGACACATGTATCACAGGTAGTGGATGAGAGATTATGAAATTATTTAGTAACATATGATATAACAGCTGATAAATGTTTACTTCTAGAAGAATGAAAACTAGTTTACACTTGCTTCACTGTGTGTGTGTGTGTGTGTGTGTGGGGGGGGGGGGGGGGGGGGGGGGTCACTAGTATGTGCACATAATGGCTTTATAAGTTTTATGTGTAGGTAAGTGTTGTTCAAAGCTGTGGCTAAAGAAATTACTGTTTAATATAATGAGTTTTCAGAGTCTAATTTTGGCTAGGGGAAGAGACTGGGGTTTTGTGCATGATCAAATTATCATAAACTTTGGATTGATTTTCAATTTCTACAGTATTCTATAGTAAGTATTCCCCTGAAACCTTGTATGTAGATGCAAAAATGACTTCTGAGATAAATGCTATTATTCAAAGAATTTTGGTCTATCAAAGTTTCAATTCTAAGCATGGTTAAATTTGGAAATGTAATTTTGTTGATTTTAAGTAAAATCCAGATTGGTTTTGTCTACACCTAAGTGAATTTATAAATCCTAATTTCTGTCCATGGTACCTTTCTATTCACATGTTTTGCCTTTGTAATGATTTTAGTTTCAACATTCCATACATTAGCTGATTGTCCATGAGGAGATTACCTGTTTTTCACAAAATATATATTTTTTTTTATAATCATAAAAATATTTACCCATGATATTCACTGTTGAAACTTAATATTCTAGCTTTAAATAATGATTTCTCTTTCTGTGTAAAATATTACTGCAAAATCTTTTGTAGACCCTGAGATATAATAATCAGCCAAAATGAGCACCGAGGCCAGGGGTAGTCGCCCATTAAAATAGGTCTAATATTTGAGAAAATTCATATATGACCACAAAACTTTGTAGGTAGGTATTTCGTTGTGTTCCTAATCAGTACGCAGAGTTTCATAAAGATTAAACATTGGTTGGTAAGGAAAATTTAACATTGAAATTGTGACTAAGTTTTTCTTCATTTTCTCAAAATGGCCGCTTTCAGGTAAACCCCCTTCTAAACCCACTATCTCAAAAACTAATGATCCGATTTTGATGGGGTTTTCACCAGCAGAAAGAGCATTCAAATTACATCTAGAATCATATAAAATATGCAAAAAGCCAGATTATGAGATCAGACTCACTTTGTGCTGGAATGTCACACACACACACACATATTATTTATTTATGTATGTATGTATGTATGTATGTATGTATGTATGTATATATGTATGTATGTATGTATGTATGTATGTATGTATGTATGTATACATACATACATACATACATACATATATATATATATATATATATATATATATATATATATATATATATATATTATATATATATATATATATATATATTATATATATATATATAACAACACAGGTTCTAAACATCAGCACGCACCCATCACAATAATTGTTAAGAAGACCACCCACAAATCAGCAATACTTTAGCCAGTTATAAACTCAACCAAATAAAATCACACACTCGAGTGGGCACCAGTATACACACACACACACACCACACACACACACACACACACACACACACACACACACACACACACACACATACACACACACACACACACACACACACACACACACACACCACAAATATATATATATATATATATATATATATATATATTATATATATATATATATATATATATATATATATATATATATATATATATATATATGAAACATGCGCATGCATATTTATAACATAAACCAAATTGTTATAATATGTTGTATAATAAGACAAATATCAATTAAATTAGTACTCTATTCTAATAAATTATTGAACATAGTCTTTTTTTTTTAAAAATCACCCCCTGGAGTTAACATCAGTGCTGACTCCACTCTCCCCAAAGGCCCTTCAGATAACACTATAAACCGAGGCCAAGTGTGCAAAGAACATATCGCATACACGTTATGTCCCCGTTCCGCCTTTTGGAAGAGTAAGCCATTTCGTGCCTGCAGGAACGGAGGACAACATTTCGAGCAAGTTTTTCTCCAAAGATCAGCTTTGTGTTTAGCTGTATGTATTTGTTTATCTATTTTTTAAAAAACTTAAACTTAAAAAAGAAGTGTGATTTTTTTCCCGTGGATTTAGTCGTTTTTTTTTTTTTTAAAGTTTTTATTCAGTGGTTTTGTTGTTGTTGTTTTTTGTTTCGCAAACGATGCTTCAAAAATGACTTTTGATAGATGTGTTGTTTGTTTGTTCTTTTTTATATTTTATTGATCTATTTATTTATGGGGAAAATCAAATAAAAACATAGGCTGTGACATAGACCAAATCCTTTGAGTTGAGCTCAAGCATAATGCAGCCTGTATTTTAGTATGCCTTTGTGGTTAAAATTGACTGGATGTTTTCTCTCATTCTTTTTTTTTGTTATATTTTTTTACAACATAAATCAAAAAGAGTTTCCTCCTAAAATTCAGTGGTTAGTTTTGTTGCGGGGCGGGGGGGGGGGGGGGGGTATATATCTCTTTTCCAATTTGTATTTTAGGCATGCTTTCATCCAAAGGTGTGCCGGTCGTTTGTTGAATTTTTTTTTTACAAACTTGTATTTTTCAAGAATGCTGCCTCAGATGAATTTAACGGTTGTTTATTTCAATCTCTGTATTTCACAACTTTAATTTTGAAGTGTGTTTTCTTTCATACATTCAGTTGTGCGTGTGTGTGGGAGGGGGGGGGGGTGTTTTTGTTTGGTTGGTTGAGTTTTTTGGGTCTATTTTTCTGACCTATATTTCAAAGTTGGCGTCGTTCTGCATATTTAGTAGTCAGAGGTTTTTTTTTCTTCTTTGCTTTACACTTTATACTTTGACACGTCTCTTCCCATTTTTTTTGGTCTTAGCCTTAGTGGTGTCCAAAATGTGGAACACCATTTTTTCGTCTATTTTTTGGCTGTTTTTTTTAGTATTAAAAAATTTCTTCCTCCATTTTTTTATATAGTTACATCTCTATGTGATGACGTTGGTGTGCCACAAGGGTATAAGGTATGGTGTTGCTCATTTGAATAAGACAGACATTAATGTTGTATGATAATGTTAGTCTGTGAGGTATCACCACACGAGGGTAAAAAACATGTGCCATCGCCTAGGTCTCAAAAGTGTGCCTCGCCTTCTCTCAACAGGGCAGGCAAATAATATATTTTTTAATCGTGTTATATAATAAAAAGCATCTCCAGTCCTGTCGATCAGATCTTTGAATTTCGCTGTGTGTGTGTGTGTGTGTGTGTGTGTGTGTGTGTGTGTGTGTGTGTGTGTGTGTGTGTGTGTGTGTGTGTGTGTGTGTGTGTGTGTTGTTGTTGTCTTCAATTTTACGTCTGTTCACTCTCAGTGATATTAGACGATGTGAAAAAAACAACAAACAAAAAAACCCCACCCAGATAAAAAACAACCCTCAAAAACATGTGTCACCCTCCATCCTAAAAAACAACAAACAAACAACCCCCCCCCCCATAAGGAAACTTGGTTATGCAATAGAAATAACAGAAATATAAGAACTCATTAACGTTAATGTAACTATAACAAATGTCCTATCGGACTGTGATAGAGACCCTTTACAATTTCAAATACCAATTTTGAATTACTGAATATGTTGGTGAGAGAGTTTTCAGAAAAATGGGGCATGAAAGGCTTTACACTCTTGCAGTCAAAAAGTATATGAGTATTAGTGATATTCTCACCACACTGACATTTATCATTTTTGCTGAACTTGGTTATCAATGCGTTTAGTTTCATTGTATAAAATAGTGTATTAATTCTTCTTGATGTGAAAACATTTACACAAGTCTTTGCGTAGTTGACAACTGTTAACTTATTGGTATTGATCACAGTTCTATTTAAAAATATCTTATTTTGCTGATTAGTTTTGGTGACATGTCTCCATGATTTTTGTTCTAGTAAACTGTACCCCTCTTGCAAGGATAAAGGCACATTCAATTCTATTGAATCCAGTCCATGTTTTTCACCCTTTTTAGCAGCTCTATCTGCCCACTCACTTGGAAAGAATCCAGAGTGTGAAGGCACCCAACAGAAATTGACACTTATCCCCTTTAAGGTCAAGAGATGTATGACATGCTTAATCTCTAATACAATTTTCGAAGTTTTGTTGTAACATGGGGATTTTAAAGCATACAATACCGACTTAGAATCAACGCAAAGAAGGATCTGAAATACACACAATGGCAAATCAAGAATATAAGTAAGACCCATTAATATTGCTACTAGTTCTGCTGTAAAAATCGAGTGATGTTTACCAACATGATATGATTTTTCGATTTTTAACGCTGGTATAACAAAAGCAGAACCTCTTTCTTGATTATCTAGACGTGACCCGTCTGTGTCAATTTGTAAATGATCAAAATAGTTATGATGGATGTGGGATCGAACATCGGAAACCATTATGTTTAGATTGTCGTTCTTGTTTACATTAGACACGTCTATGTCGAAGTGTGCTTTATTCATCTCCCACGATGGACAAGGTAAGATTGCTTCTCTTGTGTCCATGCTGTGTTGATTGATTTCAGAATTTTCTACAAGTTCAGACACGTATGTACTTACAGGCATTAGAGAGGCTATAGATTTTGCTCTTTTCGGAAAATTCAATTCTGATTTTACTTCTATTTCTTCTGAAACAAAGTTTCTAGTTGTTCTGTTTCTAAGCACAAATTTAACACATGCTAATTGACGGTAATCATCTAAAGGTAATATGCCGACTTCGTTATACGTTCCCAGAGCTGAGGCGTGATAAGGCACACCAAGAGCAAGCCTGTATGCTTTGCAGTCTATACTTTGTAATTTTTTAAGTAAATACTTAGGAGCACTGAAAAAGACCTCTTGGCCATATGATAATTTCGAACGAATAAGAGATGTAGCTAAACATTTTAGATTTGATGTGTCTTGGCCCCAAAACTGTTTACTTACTATCTTCAGCAAGTTTAAGCATTTTTTTGCTTTAATTAAATTGTGTTCGATATGTGCATTCCAAGTTAGCTTAGAAGTGAGAATAACACCCAAGAACTTTATGGTATTTTTATACTCTATCATGTTGGTCCCAATTTTAAATGCCGGTAGCTCATCTGGATTACTGCTATTGTTAAAAAGCACAGTATAAGTTTTTTCTGAGGATAAAGTAAATCCATTTTCGAGCATATAATTATCGATGTTGTTAAGCTGTTTCTGATATACTTTTTTTAATGTAGTTTAACAATCTTTTTGGTGTGTTTCGTTTCATAGGAACATTCATCCACATACATATGTCATCTGCATATTGCACTAGGGTGACTTCCTTTGACATTTTCGTGGGGAGATCATGTAGCAAAACATTAAATAAGAGAGGTGATAGTACAGAACCTTGAGGTAGTCCCATATGAAGAGATCTAAAACTTGAATATGATTTATCTACTCTGACCTGTATACTTCTGTTAGTCAAAAAACTTTTTATATAATCAAATAAATGCCCAGAAAAACCCAGGTTTTTTTGTTTATATAGCAACTTAGCATTCCAAACTTGGTCATACGCCTTTTTTATATCAAAAAAGGTTGCCAGAACGCTCTTTCTTCTAGCAAACTGAAGTTTTATATGGGTTGATAGCTTAACCAAGTTATCAATAGCAGATCTATTTTTTTTGAAAACCAGCTTGATTGACTGGTATTATTTTATTTTTATCACAGAAATACATCAGCCTTTTTAGAATAATTCTCTCCATTAGCTTGCCAGTATGTGAGGTCAAAGCAATTGGTCTGTAGCTAGTTTTGTCTGGTTTGGGCTTTCCCTGCTTATGAATGGGAATGACAATGGATTGTTTCCAATTTACTGGCATAACACCTTCAATCCAACATTTATTGAACAGATTATGAAGTAGAAAAATGAAGTTTGTAGGTAAATGTTTTAGCATGGCATTAGAAACTGCATCTAGTCCGACAGATGTGTGTGTGTGTGTGTGTGTGTGTGTGTGTGTGTGTGTGTGTGTGTGTGTGTGTGTGTGTGTGTGTGTGTGTGCGTGTGCGTGTTTGGGAAGTGGGGGGGGGGGGGTAGTAGGAGTTTTGAGCATAATTGATTTTTTTTAAAATCTTGTCAACAGTGACAAGACTGTGTTCTATTTCTTACATTGATTTTTTTTCTTCAATTTTTGTTTTATTGTGCTGGATAAAATTATTAGAAGAAGAAAGTCGTCCGCGTATTATTATCGCAGTTTTTTATATTTTGATTTAAACAGTTTTATTAGTTCAGAAACAACAAACACTAGTACATGAAATGAGAACAACAAGCAAAGCTTATAATTATGGGTACTTGAATATGTTAAACCCATATATTTTTTTTGACAAACGAACTTTTTCTGATGAATCTGAGGATAATGGAATAAGCACTCGTGTGCTTTTTTTTACATCCAGTCCCCGTGTGTATGCAGTTTCGTAATTCTTGTCGTCTGTTCCCACCGGCACAAAAATGGCCTACTCTTATGAAAAGCGGAACAGGATTTAACGTGTGTGTGCAAGATGTTCTGCGTGCGTTCACACACGGGGCCTCGATCTGTAGTCTCACTTTGTAAATATAGGAAACATTCCCAGAAATATAAGGCAGCATTCGATCAAACATCTTTTTCCCCTACTAAGGATCTTTTTTTTTTTTTTTTTTTACCTTATTACCCGGAAAACATCCATTTCAATTTATGCCTGGATTTAATATAGGTATTTTTTATGAGTACACAGTATTCCCTCCTGGGAACGGGATAGCCTAGTGGTCAGAACATTGCGCTTGCAGTTTGACGACCCGGGTTCGATTCCGGTTCGAAGGGATTTTTTTTCCCCTGCAGTTAACATCAGTGCTGACTCCCCTCTCCCCAAAAGTCCTTCGGATGAGAATGTAAACCGAGGCCCCGTGTGCGAACGCACGCAGAACACCTTGCACACACACGTTAAATCCTGTTCCGTTTTTCGAAAGAGTAGGCTATTGTGTGCCGATGGGAACAGATGACAAGACTGACAAAACTGCATATACACGGGGATTGGATGTAAAAAAAAAATAATAAAAGCACACAAGTGCTTATTCCATTATCCTCGATATTAAAGAGTAAATAATAAATAAATTAATTAATAAAATACAAAATAAGCTCTGAATGGGGGGACGGCATAGGTTAGTGGTTACAGCGTTATGCTCGTGATCTGACGGCCCGGAATCGAACCTCACGGACACTCCCTAGGGGATTTTACCCTGAAGTTTACATCAATACTGATTCCACTCCACTCCCCCCAACAGTTTTTCGGATGAGAGTGGTAAGAAACTCGCGTAGAGTGAGGCAGCAGAGAGTCCTCAGAGGAGAAACCCCTTCAGACAGGTGTTTCGGGCCTTTTATCTTCCTTACATTTAAGCCGAGGCTTTGTGTGCAGAATATCTTACATACTCGTTGAAAACCTCATCCACCTTTTGGCAGAGTAGGCCATTTCGTGCCAGTGGGAACTGATGACAACATTAAAAAAAAGAAGTTTCATGCAATAGGTATCGGGTCTGGACACCCGACACACTCCAGGAGAAAAATCTTCTTGACAGGACTCGAACCTGGGTCGTCAAATTGCCAGCGCAATGTTCTGACCACTAGGCTATCCGTCCCCCCTAGATAGATGGATAGATAGATAGATAGATAAATAGATAGATAGATAGATAGATAGATAGATAGATAGATAGATAGATAGATAGATAGATAGATAGATAGATAGATAGATACGTCACTCTCTTATTGTACAGACATTGCAAAGACAAAAGCCTGTTCCACATTTAAATTTTCGGAAGAGTAAGCCATATGTGCCAGTAGGGTGACAACATTTAAAAAATCGCATACACACAGGGATTAGATGTTTAAAAAAAATTCAAACGCACATTAATACTTTTTCCATTATCCTCGAAAATAAAAGAATGAAAAAAAAATCACAGATTGTAATTTGTCTCTGCAAAAGTTCTTGCCCACTTTTAAGGTAGCGGATAACCCACTTCGGGAATACATTTGCAGGTAAATTTCTTGTCCCTTGTAGTGAAACATGTAGAGCACATTCTGATTTCTATTTAGCACCCTCTTAAGCGAAAACAGGGGGAGAAGACCTTGGAAACTTTTTTTTCTGTGGTGGTGGTGTATACGTTAAGATATGGGTCAATGCTGTCCTAGGTAAAAAAAAGAAGAAAAAAAAAGTAAAAAGGTTAGGAGAAAGAACAGTGCATTGCAGAGAACCAGTAGAAGTGGACATTTCTGTGTATACTGCCCCCCTGATATCGGATAAACTATGTTTGATTTGTCAAAAAGGCTCATGATACAAATCATGAGCCGAGGACAGACGTTTAGGGAGAACAGTTTGAGTTCTAAGAGATGGGGCTGAGTGGTATTGAAGGCAGAGGAGAAGTCAATTACAAGTGTGCAAACACAGGAACAAAGATTTTTTCTAAGTGAGAGCAAGTATTTTGTAGCAAGATGATTGTAGCATCATTTTTTGTGCTTCTGTTGGCTTTGTATGCCAACTGAAAAGGGTCAAGGTATGAAGAAATAATAATAATAATAATAATAATAATAATAATATTATTATTATTATTATTATTATTATTGTTATTATTATTATTAATATTAATATTATACCAGTGATAATATAATAATAATAATAATAATAATAATAATAATAATAATAATAATAATAACAATAACAATAATAATAATAATAATGATACATGGAATTTATGTAGCGCGATATCCTGTAAAAAACGAATCAAAGCGCTTGTATTCGACCTATACAACACACAAGCAATCAACAACAATTTACAGCCTTAGCAAACTCAATGCACACATACATACAAATACAGAGAAGAATACGTTTCAGAAAAAATATTTTCGAAGCATTTCATCACTGTAGGAATGAGAGCTACAGGTCCGTAATCATTTATGATCTTAGGGTGGTCATTTGTTTTTAATCTCTCTCTTTTTCTGAAAGTTCTGTTTTTAAAAAAAACAACAGAAAAAAGGTATTTGTTGAACTTACGGGTTTGGGTATCATAAATCTGTAAAGTGTACACAATTCTTTATCCTATTTAACTTTTGTTTTAATAATATCTTATTCCACAAAATCATACATACTTATACACACTTACAAAAAAAGCAGCCACAAACTGAAGCATTGAAAGCTTCTTCAGTCTTTACTTTTAGCGGCTGGTTGTCATAAAATTGTTCCCACTGTAAAAATAGTGGGGGATTTTTTTTTGGGGAGGGAGGGGGGGGGGGTGATAGGGGGCATCTTTAACCTTTTCGGGTTTTCTTCATTCTTTAAAACAATATAACAGCTTGCCCTCCATACTTACCTACCCAGTCTTTGGCTCTAAAGACTAGAGCGCAACTCCATAGTCTTCTGAGACTGATAGGTGCCTACTACTTAAAACAATAATTAACAATAAGAATGATGTTCACACACTTTTGTCAGCAAAGTTGTACCTTTTTAAAAACAAATCTCTCTTTGATGTTTTGTCAGTAAAACTGTGTAAAAAAAAAACCCACGAAGTTAGGCTATTTTATGAGTAATGGACTTGTACAGTGGCTTTATTAAAGTTCCTTAAGTTTTTTGTAAGTAGTCATCTGTATTTGGGTTTTCTCCCCTTCTTTTCCCTTCATCAGTTACAGCTCAGAGGTTTACCACTAGTCAGATTTTGCGTATAAACCATTAAGGTGCAATATTCTGATTTAAGGGGATCTTCAGTAATTATTTTGTTTTGTTTTGTCTGTCTAAACCAATAACCAACATCAAGAGTGGTTTTTGATAATTAACATACCTGAATGTGAACAGCTCCCATGTCATATCCATATTCCTGTATGCCTGTATGCCGACACACCCTGACTTCAGAGCAGCTCACTTCTTTGCACAGGTTGCATGCTGGGTACCTTCCTGTTTCCATAAGCCACCGAACACCAACGTAAAATGAAGGGATCTTTGACGTGCTTATTTTAATCTTCTGCATGCACACACACCACACACACACACACACACACACACACACACACACACACACACACACACACACACACACACACACACACAGAGGGGAAGATCTCTGCTTAAAGATGATTTCGAAGATTGTAAAAAAATAAATAAATAAATAGATAACACCCAAAAAATTCCCTGCTGGTACTTCACCAGACACTGCACACACACGGGAACTGGATGTAAAAAAAAGCACAAGAGTGCTTATCCCATTATCCTCAATATAAAAGAATAAAATAACAATAAAAAAACCCTGTCCCCAGGCTCAAACTCACAATTTCATGAACCAACAAGACTGAAGCTTTAAACTGTCATAACCACTTGGCTAGAGCCTAGCATCCCTCATACTCATTTTGAAATTCTGTCCATAAAAATTCAAGCAGACTTTCCCACATACTGATGGTTTTCTGTGAAACACATCTGGAAAAGATTATCACAACTCCTTTCAACATCTGAATCACTTGACATAGCCATGAACGACAAACCACTAATTTTTCACTAGCACTGGTAGTTTCCTTGGGGGAAAAAAGAAAAAAGAATCCCAGTTGCTGCTTGATTAACACAATCAGTAACAATGGAAAAAAAAAAAACACTTGCTCTGGAACCACCACACAACTATAAAAAAAAGCAGCATGCAGAATACCACCCAGCCTTCAGGTTATATGTAATAACCCGACAATAAAACAACTAGTTGACCAAGAAACAGAGGTTCATCCACACAATCACAACCTCTTGCTGTTTATGAACCTCATCCCGAACTAGGCTTCGCCGATAGCATGTG
>CM060349.1:4067923-4069612 GCA_030674155.1 Stramonita haemastoma
ATACAGTTTTTACTCGCCAAGTCCCAGCAAGTAGAGGCATAATCTAGGTCTGGTTTTATATAAGCAGAGAAGAATAGTTTTCAAGTATGCTGATCTAGAAAATGTTTTATTCTGTTAAGCTGAAAAAAGCTTTTTAGATATTTTCTTTGAGACATTAAAGATGTGATTAGACCTGGACAAGTTGTTATCAATATATAGGCCAAGTAATTTAAATGAATTTACCTCTTCCAACATGTTATCATTAATTTTTATTCCAGTTAATTTGTTTTTGAAGTTTTGACGCTTTGCCTCGTTGTAACAACCATGAGTTTTGATTTCTGAGGATTGAAAGCCATATGATTATGTTCTGTCCATGTTGTCAGATTTTCCAAGTCATTTTGTAAAACTGTACTTAAGAGATTAAGTCTTTACCTACTGTATGTATGGTAGTGTCGTCTGCAAAAAGCTCACAAGTGGAAGAAACATGGAGGGGAAGATCGTTAATGTATATAGAGAAAAGGATGGGCCCTAACACAGACCCTTGAGGAACACCATATTTTATGGGCAAGACAGACGACATTCTCGAGTCTTGATAAACAATTTGTCTCCTGTCATTAAGAAATGAGTTAATAAGTTTAAGTGCATCTGGACATATGCTATACATACTCAGTTTCCTTATGAGTAGGTTGTGTTCAATACAGTCGAAAGCTTTAGCAAAGTCAACAAATACTGCACCTGTTAATAGATCACTGTTAATATTATAATGCCACTGCTCTATTAGATTGCTAAGTGCTGTATGGCATGAATGATCTTTCCTAAACCACTTTGGTTAGGATGAAATAATTCATAGTTTGTAAAGTGTGACACGAAATGTTGTTTTAGGTGTTTTTCTAAAGGTTTAGACAACGTAGATAGTATTGAGATAGGTCTATAATTAGAAGGGTCATTAGGATCGCCGGATTTGAATATGGGTAAGTACTTTGGCATCTTTGAACATTTGAGGATAAACACCCTTTTTCAATACAAAGATTGTAAAATGTAAGCAAGATGTTCCGAGATCACAGGTGCAGAAATTTTCAAAATTTTGCTATCTAAATTGTCTAAACCACGAGAGCTTGTTTGCTTAATAAACATAATTCCTTATTTCACATCATGCACACCAATAAACCTAAAGGTAAGTTTTGACTTAATAGTTTTAGAACTACAAAATTTCTTTAAAAGGAGTAAATATTTTCTTCACAGCGGTTAACATTCACAAAGTTTTTCAGTTATAGTACAAAAATTATTATTGATATTTTCTGCTGACAGGCCTGTATCTGATGAAGTATTTGTTTATGGATGGTTTACCAGCTAATTGGTTTATTGCTTTCCAGATAGACTTTGATTCTTTTTTGAATGAAATAAGTTCACTGAAATATTTCTTTTTTGCAATTTGTTTCATATATGTTATTTTATTTCGTTGTTCCCTTAAAAAATTTCGTCTTTTCCTGTTAATTTTAGTAGTTTTCACGAAAATTATTTTTTAATTTCATCATGACCCTGGGGGTTTTTTCTCAGCTTTAACAGTTTTACTTGGGGGGCGTGGGACTATTAAAAAATTTATGTAAAGATGTTACCAAGTAGCGGAGCTTTGTTGGGGCAGTAAACTATAAACATGAAAAATTGCTTTGCATAGGTCAGAAAAAAATCCCTCTGTATCAAGTTCTAATA
>CM060349.1:4069712-4072212 GCA_030674155.1 Stramonita haemastoma
CCCCCCCACTTTTTTCTTTCCAGACTGAACAAAAAAAAAAAGCACAAAAGTGATCGTATATGTAAATTTGTAAAGACAATGGAAATCCAAGACTTCTGGGACAGATGCAGATGGAGCAGTCTATCAATGGGCTGGGAGTGCCATGACCTGGGTAATGGGCATATCTCTGACCTACAGCAAAGCACAAGGCAAGAAGGAAATAAGTTAACAGGGTACACCAATTCGAGATGCCTGGAATTATGCTCACAGAAAAAAGGGCAACATGGTTTTCTTATAGATCTACAAGTTTCTGTGAAAAAAAAGAGTCTTTTCTGATGTCAGGCTGTTAGCTAAGATGTACACAGAACATTTTCGTTGTATTAAAATACTGCCATTGTGTTTCTGTTTGTGATATTCAAACGCTTGCTTTATATCCACCCTTTCCAAAAGTATGAAAAATCAGTGAATAATGGTTACAGCTACAAATCCAGCAGTTTAACAGGTATCTATAAACCATACACAGAAAACTGAAATATGTGACTTATTTCAGTCATTATTTTTTTGTTTTACAACCACCATATAAAACACACAAGACACACAGACAAACGCACTTTCACACACACTTACACACACCCCCTACACACACACCCTACACACACACCCTACACATACACCCTACACACACACCCTACACACACATGCACACATGCACACACACACACACACACACACACACACACACACACACACACACACACACACACACACACACACACACACACACACAAGATTCAAGATTCAAGATTTAATTCGCCTTTGACCCCTCTTGGGGCATGGAGGATTTCAGAAAACAAAATCAACTGTAACATATATAATATGCATTAATAGAATACGTTCATACACACAAGATTCAAGATTTAATTCGCCTTTGACCCCTCTTGGGGCATGGAGGATTTCAAACAAAATCAACTATAACATATATAATTTGCATTAATAGAATACGTTCATACACATAATTTTTCACAGAAATAAAAATATCGTCAACCTTTTCATTAATGTCATGCAACTTTACTCTTAAGTATGAATTTGTGAAGTTTTAATAACATATTTTTATCAGAAGAGAACAAATTACAAAATGTGAACATGGATCTTGGATACAAATATTCATGAGGTAGGACATTCTTCCGAAGCTCAGAAAACTTTGGACATTCCATTATGAAGTGAAACTCATCTCCTATCGTTTTCATGTTACATTGTTTACAAAGACGATTTTCGCGCGGAATGCCGTTGACCCGTCCTGTTTCAATCGGTAAAGAATGGTTGATACACCTGAATCTAAATAATGAAATCAAATTGTTATATGGCAACTCACCAATGTACTTTTCCCTCTTAAAACATTTTTTGTAATTGCGATAAAATATACATTTATTACTTCTTTGCAATTCTTCTGACCATGACTTTACAAAATTATCTTTTAAAGCCCTAATGACGTTACGGCATAAACTATCTTTGTTTACAAAAGTCTGTGTTTCCCATACACAGTCAAACCCTGTTTCTATTAAAATTTTATGAACTTTTTTTTTTTATCCATTCTGAGCAATACACACTCTTTGTATATAAATCATACAATATATGACATAAATTTTGAAGAAGATTTGTCAGAATTGTCAGCAATAATATTAGACCAAAATTAAATTAACCTTGCACCAATCAGAACAGACAGGGGGAATATTCCAGTTTCACCATATATCAGATTAGTCATTGTGCTCCTTTTAAGTCTGAACAGGTGTTTCAAAAACTTAAGTTGCAATTTTTCCAAAATAGCAATATTTTCATAACCCAAATTTCACAGCCGTATAACAATACTGGAACAACTATTGTTTAATACAGATTGAGGGCAACGTCAAAAGGAATATTTTGATTTCTGCTCATCTGCATCAAAGAAAATATTGCTTTTTGTGCTTGCTCGTATATCGATGTATGATATATTATCACACACACACACACACACACACACACACACACACACACACACACACACACACACACACACAGAGCACAGAGCACATGTTGACAAATTATTACACACAATCTCTCTCTCCCCCCCCCCCCCCCTCCCTCTCTCTCTCTCTCTCCCTCCCTCCCCTCGCCCCCACGGACTTGAGCAATCTACCTCCTGGTTTTTATCAACAGTAATCACACACACACACACACACTCAATTACATACACACATTACTTACATTACATACATTACATACATACATTACATACATACATTACATACATACCATACATACATACCATACATACATACATACCATACATACATACATACATACATACATACATACATACCATACATACATACATACATACATACATACATACATACATACATACATACATACATACATACATACATACATACATACATACATACATACATACATACATACATACATACATACATACATACATACATACATACATACATACATACATACATACATACATACATAT
>CM060349.1:4077212-4089712 GCA_030674155.1 Stramonita haemastoma
TCCTTTCTTACATCAAATATAAAGATTTGCTTTAAACACAGGCCTTTTGATCAGAATGAAATCCCTGTTATTCTTTAAAGGCATCAAAACTTTTTAATAGTTCAGATATTTAAAGTGATTCTAATTTTATGTGAATAGAACATATGTTACGTGAAAACAAAACATTTCGGAATTATTCTCTAAAGACATTATCACACAATATAGTTCGGAATTATTCTTTAAAAGACATTACCCCATTTTTACCCTCTGTCTTATGAGCTGAATTATTAAAAGAATTTGATGCCATTTTGTAACAAAAAATTCACGAGGAAATGACATACCCGTGCATGGCAGCCTCTGGTGCAGTTGTAGCAGACGACTTTGGATGGCGAGTTGATGGCCTGGTTTAGCAGTCCCTTCTACTTTGGATTGCACTGGAACTGTTGTGGCTCATATGGTACCTGGTGAATAAATAAAAAATAAATTTTGATATAAGACAAAAATCTAACACTAAAAGTACATGATTTATTAATTTAAAAATGATGACCAGCTGCAATGATACAGTGGCTAACACACTGAACTTGGTAGTTTACCGAGTTCAAATCTCATGGAAAGCAGGTTTTTTAAAATCAGTTTACCGAGTTCAAATTTCATGAAAAGCAGGTTTTTAAATCCTTTTTTTATAAAACTCCATCCTGCTCCTACCTAGAGAAAAACCTACAGGCTTAATGGGAAGACTGGGACCACAAACTAAAGTATGAACCACTTTGAAAATGCAACACTGATAAATATTAAAACTATACCAAAACTGCACCAACACTTAAAAAGAATGCAAAAGATTGGTGGCATATACAAAAAGTTTACCATTAGACAACCTCACAGCTGTAGCTGATGAATGTAAAAAGAACATAGGCAGGAAAAAAAACATAGGCAGGAAACACAAAAAACATAGGCAGGAAAAAAACATAGGCAAAAACAGCAGAAGATAGCAACAGCAATAGATGTGACAGACACAAGTGTCAGATCAGAAAATTCAGAAAAATATAGAGGCAAATATAAATACCTTATCTAGTTTTCAGAAAAGACCGTTCATGATGGCTGCCCTCACACACCTCAGGTCACTGGCACTTGATTCCAGACCCAGAGCCCCTGAAAGACTGAAAATTCTAGTTTAATTGGCTCCGATATCATAACGATTTAATTTCATCTGACACATTTCACCATGCTTCTTTGCCAATTCATAGTCAAATTTGAGTCCAGCTAGTTTATGGATCTAAATATTCATAAACTTAAATCGGACAAGCTATTCTAATTAAATACTCTATACCAATATTTTTTCAACTAATTTTCAAACAAGGCTTTACTGTCCACACAATCATGATACTCTCCAGTCCAGAGTTAGAAGCTGCCATGTCTACAGCAACCAAACACCACAGGATCTTTAGTACTAAAAATCTTAATAACTACTATTCTAAAAGAATATGAACTTGGTCTCCTAAACAAAAGACATCGAACAAAAAATAGTACTTGTAAAAATAATACAGAAAAGAAAATAAGAAAAAAAAATCAGAACTAAGTTTTTTAATCAGAAAAAGACAATACTTGAATCATGTATAATAACAAAATATTTCAACTAAAGCGACAAAGTACTTACAGAGAGATTCAAGGATATCATGCAGCAGATGACTCCAAGGTGATGATCAGCAGAACCTGGCCCCACTGTTGAGTCTTCAGGATGATCCACATAATGACTCACCACCAGGTTAGGACCCATGTTTATAAAGGAGGGGAGGGACAAGGAAACGCCTTAGGAATGGAAGGAATGACCCGTTCACAATACCTCATGAAAACTGTTGGTGGTGCTGGTATTTTCAGACATAAGGAAAATCTATCAGAAATGGAAGGGAATGACCGAGTCACAATACCTCATGAAAACGTCTCCAAGCCGCTGGTATTTTCAAATACAAGGAAAACGGTCAGAAATAGAAAGGGATGACCAAGTCGCAATACCTCATGAAAACTGTCTCCAAGCCGCTGGTATTTTCAAATACAAGGAAAACGGTCAGAAATAGAAAGGGATGACCAAGTCGCAATACCTCATGAAAACTGTTGGTGGTGCTGGTATTTTCAAATACAAGGAAAACGGTCAGAAATAGAAAGGGATGACCAAGTCGCAATACCTCATGAAAACTGTCTCCAAGCCGCTGGTATTTTCAAATACAAGGAAACCGGTCAGAAATAGAAAGGGATGACCAAGTCGCAATACCTCATGAAAACTGTCTCCAAGCCGCTGGTATTTTCAGATAATTACAAGGAAACCGGTCAGAAATAGAAAGGGATGACCAAGTCGCAATGCCGCATGAAAACTGTCTCCAAGCCGCTGGTATTTTCAAATACAAAGAAACCGGTCAGAGCTGGAGGGGGATACCTAGCAACAATGCCTCATGAAAACCACATGAAAGCCACATAGCCTGTGACATTTTCAGACCTTAGGAAACCTTTCAGAAATGGAGGGGGATACAGAATCAATGCCTCATGAAAACCACATGAAAGCCACATAGCCTGTGACATTTTCAGACCTTAGGAAACCTTTCAGAAATGGAAAAGAAACGACAAAGTCGCAATGTCTTGTGACCTTAGTCTCCAAGCCATTGTAGGAGGTGGGGGTGTTTTTAGATGAGAAGATAGATCACTGTCACCCAGATTGCTCTCAGATTTCTTGCGCAATGTTTTTTTCCTCCGTATTTATTTCAATTTATTTTGGGGTTTTATTTTTTGGTTTTTATTTTTTGGTTTTTATTTTTTGGTTTTTATTTTATGTTATTTTATTTTATTTTATTTTATTTATTTTAATTTTATTTTGTTATTATTTTATTTTATTTATCTTTGTTTTATTTCATTTTATTTTTAGTTTAGACTAAACCCTACTAATGTTTTATCTCTGAATTTTTATCTCTCGTTTTATTTTTGTTGGATTTTTTTTAGGTTTAGGGTTTTATTTCATCTCGCTTTATTTTTAAAAAAACCCAATTTAGTTGATATTAATTTTATTTGAGCAAAAAATACTGATAGCAATCGGATGGCGCTCAGTGATCATTTGAAGACAGCAGACAGGGAAGCCCTAACACAGACAAAAACCAAAACTGGACACAAAGACTGAAACCTGGACACAAAGACTGAAACATGGACACAAAGACTGGAAACTGAACACAAAGACATGCTACACCAAGACACAAAGACAAAGCAAAACCAGGCACAAAGACAAACCATAGCCAGACACAAAGAAGTCAAAACCAGACACAAAGACCTGAATTCAGGTCACGAAGACTGAAACCTGGACACACAGACAAAGCTGGGCACACAAAGACTGGAAACTAGACACAAAGACTGAAGCCTGGACACAAAGACTGAAACCAAAGCCAGAACACAGAACTTTCCAGGGGCAAAATCTGACCAGCGCAAAGGGAAAACAATCATATCACATACAAGTACAATCTGCAAATCAGCTGAGCAAAGAAGCAGCTAACTGCCTGACTAACAACTGACAAGCTTTGCATTCCTGATTATAACCTCAAGGATGGAGCGCCTAGCTAAACTGCTGCAAACTTTTTGAGTCCACAAAGTAAATTAAAAAAACTGACGGATTTGGGATAACACAATATTCCTATTCTGAAGATGAAGGACTGACCTCAAGAAAAGCAAAACTGTGATGAAAGATTTTGTTGACATTTTCTTTTTGCTATCCATTCCCTACCCTGTCCTACCAAACACGGGTTTAACAAGGCAAAATCAGTGGGAGTCTAGCACCGCGGTGTTTGTAGGTCGAAGATTGCTGCAAAGTTTCTGAAAATACAGACAAAACAAACGTGTGTGTTAAGTAGTATACAGTATCTAATTGAAGGAGGGGGAGAGAGAGAGGGAGGGAGGGAGGGAGGGGGAGGGAGGGAGGGAGGAGAGAGAGAGAGAGAGAGAGAGAGAGAGAGAGAGAGAGAGAGAGAGAGGAGAGAGAGAGAGAGAGAGAGAGACAAGACAAGACAAGACAAGACAAGACAAGACAAGACAAGACAAGAGAAAGAGAAACGAAGTCAAACACACAAAGGAAGAAAGTAAAAGTAAAAAAGAAAGCAAGGAAAAGGGAAAAAACGAAATAAAAAAAAAACAGAATAAAAAAAAAAGAATAACTAAAGACAAAAGACATAGACAAAACAAAAACCTAGCATCAAATTCTTGAGAAAAGAACAAAAGCAGCCACAAAGTCGACCCCCCAAAAACAACAACAACAACAACAACAACAACAAACAAACAAAAAAAACAACCCAAAGCAAACATATGCACATTGGTGTGATTCAACATCCCGACAGTCAGAATACGGCTACCTTCATGGTGGGCAAAAGAGGGTCACATACAAAACTCTCACCATCGGTAAACCTCGGAGCATCAGCCGATTAACAAACAAAACAAAAGTGGTCATGTAGCTTCCCTCCTATAATTATAAACTAATAATCACTATTCCCGTTCGAGGGGATTTTCTCCCCTAGAGTTGTAAGTGCTGATTCCACTCTCCCACAAAAAGTCGTTTTGATGAGACTGTAAACCGAGGCCCTGTGTGCGAACGCACGTAGAACTTGCGCAACCGTTAAATCCTGTTCCGCTTTTCGTAAGAGTAGGCCATTGTGTGCCGTGGAATCAGATAATATTTACAATATTTACACACGAGGACTGGATATTAAAAAAAGCACATGAGTGCTTACTCCATTATCCTCGATATAAAAGAATAAAATTTATATATATATATATATATATATATATATATATATATATATATGATGGAACAAATGGAAACACTTCCCCTGTGGAGGGGGTCTGTCAGTATAAATAGCATCACACCCATCTGGAAATTCTGTGCTAGGATTTCCTTTTCTATCCCTCTCTACGTTTCTGCCTTGTTCCTTTTTCTTCCCCTTACCTCCTGCTTGTTTTTTTTTCTGCCTTCTTGGTCCATTCTTCAGACATATCATCCAGAATGACATGACATCTCTCTCTCTCCCATGCTGAAGTTGAATGCACTGGGCCTGACTTGTCAGCTGCTTGAGGGCAGCGCAATGCATTTTCGCTCATATGACAAACTACTTGCTGTCTGAGCTTTTGGATGAAGAACTAGGAAAAAAAACTGCCCCATCATGACCATTATCTGTGTCACTTTATAGCTGGTACTCACCATACAATAGTTTGCTATTCTACTTGCTCTTCAAAAAATTTTTTAATGCTTTACTCCAAATAATAACTTGAAAATCAAAACAGCACCATAAAAAGTAAAAAATAAACAAACTGACCTGTAAGCTCTGGTGGAAATGGCGGAGCAGCGACAATGCACACACACAATCTTGTGCGTTGGTGGCCTTCAGTTTGTCGAATGTTCATAAACACGAGAGGGCTTAGGCTACAGGGCAACTCAGTTCCCAGCATTCCTCTCCGTGAGTGAACACTGTCATTGTGCACGTGCGTCACGGATCAGCAGCGACATAACGTTACCATACAAGAGATCAAATCTCTTTCCGTCACTCTCTTTCTTTCTATCTCTGTCTTTCTCACTTCTTCCCAATATTTCTTGACAATTCTTGTTCTTGTTCTTTTTTTCTTGTTGTTGTTGTTGTTGTTGTTGTTGTTGTTGTTCTTCTTCTTCTTCTTCTTCTTCTTCTTCTTCTTCTTCTTCTTCTTCTTCTTCTTCTTCCTCTTCCTCTTCCTCTTCCTCTTCCTCCTCTTCTTCTTTTTCAAATTCTTCATCTTCTTTTTCTTTTTCTTCTTCTTTTTTTCATAGTATTTCTTCTTTGCAATTCTTCCTCTTCTTCAAATTTTTCTTTTTCTTCAAAGTCTTCTTCTTCTTCTTCTTCTTCAAATTCTTCTGCTTCTTTTTCCTTATCCTTCTTCTTTATATGTAATTGTGTATAATTTCAACATTATCAACTTAACAAAAAAATTTCTAACCTGCAAAGTTCATTATCTATCAATAAAGTTTGACACCACATCTACCGGTTGATGTTAGTCAGTAAAAGAATGTCGTGTTTGAAACAAAATATCCCTATATAGACACAAAAATACAGTAAAACCATTTATCTGTTTCGTGGTAGCCCCCAGTCCAAACAAAGAGTCAAATTTGCTCTTGGAAACTGGCTTCAGCTTCAAACTCTTGCTCCAAATTCATCTTTACCTCCCTTGTATACTTTGTTGTCTGCTAGTCCTTGTTTACCCTCACAGCAGATCTGGAGAGGAGAATACAGGCCACAGAGATGAGATGCTTTTGCAGACTCCTTGGCATCTCTTACAAAGATCACATTACTAAAGAGGAAGTGAGAATCAAAATCGGTCAAGTCATCAGGCCCTTTGAAGATCTCCTGACCACAGTCAAAAAACGCAAACTAAAGTGGTATGGGCACGTCGCAAGATCAACAGGGCTTGCCAAGACGATTCTGCAAGGAACTGTGCAAGGCGGGAGAAGGAGAGGCAGGCAGAGAAAGAGATGGGAGGACAACATCCGAGAGTGGACGGGCCTCAGGCTGAGTGACACCCTGAGAAAGGTCGAGGACAGAGGGAAATGGAGAGAGCTGGTTGCGAGATCTTCTGTGGCGCCCCTACGGTCTAAAGACTATGGGATAGAAGGAGAAGAAGTTCTTGTTCATAATATCCGCACACACACACGTATTTGAACCTATAGTCATATTTTAGAACAGAAATATAAATTCACTTCATCATCCTTCTTAATGAGAATAATTTGGATTGACAAGCCTTGACTTTCAAGGATTTTCAAGGAGAAATTCATCACAGGTCGTTGCCTTGCTCATTTTCCAAATTTAAAAGAAAGACTCAAGGTCTTGGATCTAGCATTCCTTTTAAAATCCAAAAATCGCAAATATAGAATTTGATTAAAAGGGAAAGAAAATTACCCATGATGTAAACACACACACACACACACACACACACACACACACACACACACACACACACACACACACACACAGGACTTCTCTTTTAACATTAAACAACATTCAGTCTAAGGGAGACTACAGTGCCAAATCAGTCTCCATTAAAATGACTTCCTTCCCTTTAACTGCTAATTGCTTTGTGCATGTCTAGGTTCGTACTTTTTTTTTTTTTTTTAATACATCACTAAGAGTCAACAATTTTTCTTTACGAAAATGACAACACAGAAGAGGTACACACTGAAAGAGGCAGTATTGATAACTTTTACTTCAAAGTGATTCCTGAGGTTGCTGTGTGCAGAGTGAATGTGATTGATTTTTTCTTGAGGATTAGCTGGTGGATACTGACACCTTTCTGATATTGATTCTATTTCACTCTGTTTAATGCAGCTGGCTCCTATATATATTTATATTTATATATTTTTTATATTTATTCTTTTATATCGAGGATAACAGAATAAGCAATCATGTGCTTTTTTTTTTATCCGGTCCCGTGTGTATGCAGTTTCGTAAATATTGTCATCTGTTCCCACCGGCACACGATGGCCTACTCTTACGAAAAGCGGAACAGGATTTAACGTGTGCGCAAGATGTTCTGCGTGCGTTCGCACACGGGTCCTCGGTTTAAAGTGGAGTCGGCACTGATGTTAACTCCAGGAGGAAAATCTCCTCGACGGGACTCGAACCCGGCTCGTCAAATTGCCAGTGCAATGTTCTGACCACTAGGCTATCCGTCCCCTAGCCAGAGTGAGTTGGCTATGAGCTCATAGGGAAGACTGGGACCACACAGTCACATTCATGCACATTCACACATTCATTCACACACGCATGCACGTACACACACACACACACACACACACACACACACACACACACACACACACACACACACACACACACACATCTCCCTCCCTCCCTCCCTACCTACCTACTTGTCTCTCCGTTTTATTATTCATGATTAAAACCATTATAGAAAGTAGTATAACCAATTTTTGTGTGGATAAAGTTGATGGTAAAATCGACAAGAACATTAATGGGAATATTGAAGGGAAAGTCCTCCACACTTAAGGGCCATGATTAAAGATTGTGATTTTGAGCTCTGACTCCTAATTAATATTGAGAGTGGGGATTCAAGTCTAAACACGTGCACCCCCCCCCCCCCCCCCTACCCGCCTCCCACCCCTGGAGTTAATATCGGCTGCTACTTCATTCTCTAACAATTCTGAACAAGACTATGAACTGAGGTCTCGTTGGCAGAACATCTTGCACACACATTAAGACCCAATCCTTTTCGTACAACAGACCAGCTCTGATACATGGAAGGATTTAAAAAAAAATGTTTTGATTCAATCCAACAGAGTATATATGCATACTATAAGCAAATGAGGAGAAATTTTGTATCATCATGGAAGGATTTTTTTCCCATCGTTCTTCAGGTTCACTAATGGTGAGAGTTTGTGGGTTGACAGGTGGTCCAGAGGTAATGCACCTGCCTACAAAGTGGACAAGCCCGGGTTCTAAATGTGTGGTGGTTCGATCCCCAGTATATACCCAAAACTTTTCCCCCCATCCGTGAGTGCTGGTCTGGATGCTAGTCTTTCGGATGAGACAATAAATCGAGGTCCCGTGTGGAACGCGCATTGTTTTAGCGCACGTAAAAGAACCCACGAAATAATCATAGGTCCACTGTGTGTTGGATGACAAGGTTTACAAAATCGCATACATACGAGAACTGGATATCATTTTTTAAAGCACGTGAATGCTTGTTTAATATCCTTGTAATCAAAGAATGTGATTGAATAAAAAATAAATTAAAAACTTTATCGCTGGAAATTTTACTTGATATACAATTAAAAAAAAGACATTTGTCAGAGAGCCATGCAACAAAAGATCTTTAAACAAGAAGCCTCCTTTTGACAAAAAAATTTGGCCATAACTTCAGATGTGTGAGGGGCCTAATTTATGTGTTAGGAGGCCTCATTTACGTGATAGCAGTCTGACCTCTGGTATATTAGGGTCTAACGTCTTATGTATTAGGACTTCTTGTTGGGAGGCCTCCTTTACGTGGTAGGCGGCCTAAATTATGTGTTAGGGGTTTAACGTTTTATGTGTTAGGGGGGTGGTCTATCTTCTCATGTGATAGGAGGCCTCAGTTATGTGATAGGAGGCCTCAGTTATGTGATAGGAGGCCTCACTTATGTGATAGGAGGCCTCAGTTATGTGATAGGAGGCCTCACTTATGTGATAGGAGGCCTCACTTATGTGATAGGAGGCCTCACTTATGTGATAGGAGGCCTCACTTATGTGATAGGAGGCCTCAGTTATGTGCTAGGAAGCCTCACTTATGTGATAGGAGGCCTAGATCATGTGTTACGATGCCTCAGTTATATGATAGGAGGCCTCATTTATGTGATAGTAGGCCTCATTTATGTGGTAGGAGGCTTCCTTTATGTGATAGGAGGCCTCAGATATGTGGTAGGAGGCCTAGATCATGTGTTAGGAGGCCTCATGTATATAATAGGAGGCCTCATTTATGTGATAGGAGGCCTCATTTATGTGTTAGGAGGCCTCATGTGATGGGAGGCCTCACCTATATGATAGGAGGCCTCACTTATGTGATAGGAGGCCTCAGTTATGTGCTAGGAGGCCTCACTTATGTGATAGGAGGCCTAGATCATGTGTTACAATGCCTCAGTTATATGATAGGAGGCCTCATTTATGTGATAGTAGGCCTCATTTATGTGATAGGAGGCTTCCTTTATGTGATAGGAGGCCTCAGATATGTGTTAGGAGGCCTAGATCATGTGTTAGGAGGCCTCATGTATATAATAGGAGGCTCATTTATGTGATAGGAGGCCTCATTTATGTGATAGGAGGCCTCAGTTATGTGTTAGGAGGCCTCATTTATGTGTTAGGAGGCCTCAGTTATGTGTTAGGAGGCCTCATTTATGTGTTAGGAGGCCTCAGTTATGTGTTAGGAGGCCTCCGTTATGTGTTAGGAGGCCTCCGTTATGTGTTAGGAGGCCTGACTTATGTGATAGGAGGCCTGACTTATGTGATAGGAGGCCTGACTTATGTGATAGGAGGCCTGACTTATGTGATAGGAGGCCTAGAATATGTGTTAAGAGGCGTAGATTATATGTTAGGCCTAACATGTGATAGGAGGCCTCACATATCTATTAGGAGGCTTAACTTATGTGTTTAGGAGGCCTCCTTTATGTGCTAGGAGGCCTCATTTATGTGCTAGGAGGCCTCATTTATCTGTTAGGAGACCTCGCGTATGTGATAAGAAGCCTAAATTATGTGTTAGGGGTCTAACTTCTTATGTGTTAGGGGTCTGACTTACGTGTTAGGGGTCTAACTTCTTATGTGTTAGGGGTCTAACTTATGTGTTAGGGGTCTAACTTCTTATGTGTTAGGGGTCTAACTTATGTGTTAGGGGTCTGAATTATGTGTTAGGGGGTCTGACCTATGTGTTAGGGGTCTAATTTCTTATGTGTTAAGGGGTCTAATTTCTTATGTATTGGGGGGTCTAAGTTCTTATGTGTTAGAGGCCCATACCGCATCCACATCATGACTTCAGGGTGTCTACCTGTTCCTGCCTTTTTACCTGCCCCCAAATCAGGATTCATACATGCCACTCAGGATTTTGGGGAGGGGAGGTGGGTGGAGTTTTTTGTGTTGTTCTTTGTTGTTATTTCCATGCATGCGAAGGAGTAGAATTAACCAGTGACATTGACGGTGATGGTATTCAGGAATACGTTGAAGCTGAAATAAATTTAAGTTATTTTAACAGATGGACAAAACATGGTCAAGTTGTTGCACTTTGCTGTTGCTATGATTGATGTGAACTAGGGTATATATATATATATATATATATATATATATATATATATATATATATATATATATATTATATATATATATATATATATATATATATATATATATAAGGAAAATAGTTTTAAAGTTTTGGCATGTGTGTGTGTGTGTGTGTGTGTGTGTTGTGTGTGTGTGTGTGTGTGTGTGTGTGTGTGTGTGTGTGTGTGTGTGTGTGTGTGTGTGTGCATGCGTGCGTGCGTGCGTGAGTGCGTGCGTGAGTGCGTGCGTGAGTGCGTGCGTGTGTGTGTGTGTGTGATTTTTTTTGTTTGTTTGTTGGTTTGTTTCTGAATAACAATGGCGGTTTCCCAGAGATTGTGATATCGATTTGCGCTACTTTATATGATCAATGTTAACCTGTTGTTTTCAATATGAAATATGCTTGTGTGTGTGTGTGTGTGTGTGTGTGTGTGTGTGTGTGTGTGTGTGTGTGTGTGTGTGTGTGTGTGTGTGTGTGTGTGTGTGTGTGTGTGTAAAATGTTCTTAGTTTTTTCAATAAAAACGGTTTTCCTGAAATGAGCTTGCGATTTTGATTTGTGTTGCTTTATATGATCAATGCTAACCTGTCTTTTGATATTAGATAAGTGTGTGTGTGTGTGTGTGTGTGTGTGTGTGTGTGTGTGTGTGTGTGTGTGTGTGTGTGTGTGTGTGTGTGTGTGTGTGTGTGTGTGTGTGTGTGTGTGTGTGTCTGTGTGTGTGCGTGCGTGCCTGTGTGAGCAAGCAGGCACGCACTCGCATGCCTAGGGGCAAAATGGACTTATGAATGCCCATGTTCTTGCTTGCTTTTTTTTCTATATTTTTTCTTCAAGACAAAGTTAAACATTCCAAATTGTTAACACTCACGCCCCTCACCTAACAATAAATGACCTCTGTTTCTTCATTGTAAATACTGTCTTGCCATCCTAAATTAAAATTTTATAAGCTGTCACATTGTTTCTTCCTTGTGAATAGTGTCTCGCCATCCTAATCAAATTTTTATAAGCTGTCACATTGTTTCTTCATTGTAAATAGTGTCTGTCCATTCTAATTCAATTTTTATAAGCTGTCACATTGGACAAGACAGCACAAGAGTGGCTGGCCACCCACACAGAAGCCGTCATTGTCTCCTGCTCTTGCTCTGTCCCCTCCACTCCACTCCAAGTGAAGCCAACATCGTGCTGTCTTCCGTCTGCCACACCTGTCCAAAGATGACAAATTCTGCATGCAGATACATGTCCGTTTTTGTCATCGGGGCTTTGGCTGCACTTATATATTAAGGGTTAGATTCTGGTGGTGTTGTTTTTTCTACTATGTTCATATCACCACTCTTGCAATCACTTTGGCTGCACTTGTATGGGGACCGCTCACTAAGTCACAGGGCTGCTAAGTCACAGGGCCCTCAAGTCTCAGGGCCGCTAAGTCACATAAATCATATGAATAGCAAATTGCCAGAGGGTCCAGAAAGTAACAGGGCAACTAAGTCACAGGGCCACTAAGTTACAGGGCCACCAAGTCACATAAATTATATGAATAGCAAATTGCCAGAGGTCCAGAAAGTAACAGGGCCACTAAGTCACAGGGCCGCCAAGTCACAGGGCCGCCAAGTCACATTTACACAGTGTGCTCGCTAAGTCACAGTGCTGCAAGTCACAGGGCAAATAAGGGTTAGATTCTGGCAGTTTTCCT
>CM060349.1:4091703-4109203 GCA_030674155.1 Stramonita haemastoma
CTATTATTCCAGATTTTAAAAAGGGTGTCTACATTATTTAAAAATATATTGGGGGGGTTGAAGCTGTTTTTTTCAATTTTTTATTTCCATGAAAGGATAAAGTAAAACCCCCTTTCCCCATTTTGGGGCATGCAAAATTTTTTTTTGCTTTTTTTAAAATTCCCTTTTTTGTTCCGAATCCAGATAAAATAAGTGTTCTTGAATCCCCCCGGGAAGGGTTTTTGGGGAAAACCCGTTAAAAAAAAATTTCCCCTCCCCTGTAGAAAATTGGGGGTGAAAATTCCCAAATTTGTCCGTCAGAATGAGGGGGGAAAAAATGTTGCATGTTGTTTTTAGGGGCCCCAAAAAAGATTTTCCTGCAATGGTATTGTTTTGGGTGTGCCCTTGTACCCGAGTCATTACTTTTTTTTTTTTCCTGCATTATATGTGTAACATAATATTTTACAATAAAAAAAATGGATAATGTTTTTTTCCCTTTAAATTGGGGGGGTGAGACACAAAGGGCACTTGACTCCCCCCAACTAAACTTTTTTTTGTTTAAAAATACCAAGCTTTGTACTTTCCCCCTCTTTCTAAGATTTTTTTAACAGTGGATCAGGTGGTTTAAAAGGAAAACGCGCCTCCCTAGAAAGGAAAAAGTCCGGATCGGAAGGGGTTTTGGGGGGGTTTATCCCCATTTGGGCCCCAAACTTTCTCTCATCCCATTAGACCATGAGTGGTGGTCTGGGGGGCTAGCCTTTTGGGTGATTTCGGGTAAACCGGAGGGGCCCGTGTGTGTGACAAAAACATTATTTTTGCTCGGAAGGGTAAAACCCCATGGTAACAAATTACTTGTCCTTGGCAAAAGTATGTACAAAAAAGCCACTTTGATAGGTAAACAAATGCAATTGCATCCGGAAAAGACAGAAAATAATGGCGGGCACTGCTTTTGCCGTGGCGCACTCGCTCTCCCCAGGGAGAGCAGCCAAATTGCAGAGAAATCTGCCATGAGTTACAGTTGTATAAAAACTTTTTAAAACATGTTTTGCACTTATTTATTCAAGGTGTTTGTACTTCTGGCTGTAAAGATAATTTGGCTGAAATTAAGCTTTTTGTCACTTCAGTGTTTTCAAAGTCTGTTGGAATGAACACGTCATTATGATCCGAGATATTTCCTAATGCTGGTATGATTATTCAAAATCAGACAAAAGTCAGCTGGTCGGTCATTGTCACGTCACTGCTGGTCATAGCATTGGGAAAAGCCTACCTCCCCTTCAGCCCCAAAAGAAAAGCTGGAGTTAGGGTTGGGTAGCCAGCTCGCAGCTGAAAGAAAAGAAAATTGTAAGGAAACTTAGTTATCTTAAACACAGTGTTAAAACCTGATGAAATGTGATGCGAAAGATGTATGAAAATAAAAACTAAAACTTGACCAAGGCCTTTGTTCAGAGTTAGATTCATGAATGATTGTGTGTTTACAGATGTGGAGTATGAATACAAGATCTGATGCATGATTATACATCTCTCTTTTTATTATTATTGTATTTGTCTGTAGTTCTTGTCTGTTGTTTGCTACTTGATATGGTTTCTTGTTCTTGGTATTTGGATCATTATTAGTGTTGTTGTTTAGTTATAGATTTTTTTTAAAATGTTGAACTTATTCATTATCCTCGAAATAAAAGACCTTGCCTGGCCCCTCCCCCCCCCCCCCCATCTCTCTCTCTCTCTCTCTCTCTCTCTCTCTCTCTCTCTCTCTCTCTCTCTCTCTCTCTCTCTCTCTCTCTCTCTCTCTCTCTCTCTCTCTCTCTCTGTGTTAGGCCTACTGCTATCAGGTATATGTGCTGATTAAATTCGGACTTTGCATTGGTAGTTCAAAAGTAAATAACTGATATAATAATAAATCTAAAAAGTGCTCTTTTTGTGACACAGTTGAAACTGAAATCCATTTTCTGTTTGAATGTACAAAGTTTACACACTTGAGAGAGAAATACCTGTCAATCTGTCTACCTATATATATATATTATATATTATATATATATATATATATATATTATATATATATATATATATATATATATATATATATATATATATATATATCGATGACGACGATGATGATGACGATGCTGCCATACCACGTGTGTGTGTGTGTGTGTGTGTGTGTGTGTGTGTGTGTGTGTGTGTGTGTGTGTGTGTGTGTGTGTGTGTGTGTTTTGTGCATGTGTGCATATGTGTGTGAGCGAGTGAGCAAGAGAGAGAGATTTATTTATTCATTCCTTTATATCGAGGATAATGGAATAAGCATTCATATTTTTTTTCATCCAGTACCCATGTGTATGCAGTTTTGTAAATATTGTCATCTCTTCCCACCAGCACACAATGGCCTACTCTTACGAAAAGCAGAACAGGATTTAATGTGTGCGCAAGATGTTCTGCATGCATTCGCACATGGGTCTTGGTCTACAGTCTCATCCAAAGGACTTTTGAGGAGAGTGGAGTCAACTCTGATGTTAACTCGGGCAAAAATCCCTCTAAAATGAATCGAACCTGGGTGGTCAAATTGCAACCCAATGTTCTGACTACTAGACTATCCCGTCTGCTATTGAGAGAGAGCACTGAACACTGAACAGATTTAATGTACATTGGCCTTGGGCCACAATACATTACTTGGGCTTGGGGTGTACAAATGGGTTCTTTCATATCATTTGTAAAGCAAATGCACAATGACAAGAAATGATTTGACTGACTGAAGAATAAAAACAACATTTACTCTTTTTTTCTCATTATATACCTTAAATCAACCATAACCTATTCCCAGAAAGACTATTCATGGTGTGTAGGAAAACTCATGAATGCACTATTGAGTACATATATCAAATAGCAACACAACAGTTATTCAAGAAACTGCTTGAGACAACATTGTTTTCCTTTTGTTAATAGAATGAAAAATATATCTAGACAAACTATGCATGTACTCCTCATTTGCTACTCTGTGAGCAGGTCTGGCAATGGTACATTCATACATTTACTTAAAAACTTTTCTCTCAAGGTTGTGTACATGTTTATAACATTCAGTAGAACTAGAATGCGAGCTTCATTTTCAGTTTTCATTTTAGAAAATGGACACAATCTGTCTTGAATATTATCACTATATCTTTACATAGTATTTAGAGGTAAAACATTAAACCTTGCTGAAAACAGTCGACATCTATGGAGTTTAAATACCGTTCTTATACAAAAATACTTCTAAATTTGATGGGACTTTAAGAGATAAAGAGATTATATTTATAGATAAAATATAATCTCTTTATCTCTTAAAGTCCCGTCAAAGTTTTGAATGAAAATATCCACTAATCTTTGTTTAAACATACCTACAAAAGTTTTTTACATCCCCGACACTTTGTTGAATCTAAATAATTTTAAAACCTGCTTCACACAAAATTTCCCTTATTTTTCAAATCCGGCAAGACTTACCATTTCTAACTCTAAATGCATGTATTAATCATTATATGGTATTCTATTTTGACCCAATTGCAATAGTTTTAACCAGTACATAATGCCATTAGTAATGGTACTTGTACATGAGTTGACACAGACTCAGACTACTGAGATAGAGCGGACCTAAGTCACTGTATACTATCTTATCTGAGCAATGTCGTAGATACACTTACCATTTCCCCCAACCTCTTTGGCAATGTTCTCCCTGCAGCTGTCACCACATCTCTGTGGGCATGTCTCTTGTCACTTTTTGTGTATAGAAAATCTCTGAGCCTCACAGCACTGATCCATTTCTCATCGTCCATGGTTGCAAGGTCGATAAGTAGTTGAAAAAAATCAGGAACACAGTTCTTCCCCTTCCCATTTCCTTTCCGTCAACCTGGAAAGGGACATCTGTGGCGCGAACGTCAAAACGATGGGTTTAAAAAAAATGGGCCCGGCCAGCTCTACTATGGCCAGGCACAGCCGTTATCAGTGACGCCACAGAGTAATTTATTTATTTTTTATTCATTCTTTTATATCGAAGATAACAGGATAAGCAATCATGTGCTTTTTTTCATCCGGTCCCCGTGTGTATGCAGTTTTGTAAATATTGTCATCTGTTCCCACCGGCACACGATGGCCTACTCTTACGAAAAGCGGAACAGGATTTAACGTGTGCGCAAGATGTTCTGCGTGCGTTCGCACACGGGGCCTCGGTTTAAAGTCTCATCCGAAGGACTTTTGGGGAGAGTGGAGTCGGCACTGATGTTAACTCCAGGAGAAAAATATCCTCGACCGGGTTCGCGAACCCGGGTCGTCAAATTGCCAGCGCAATGTTCTGACCACTAGGCTATCCGTCCCCCCCCCTTCAGCCGGGCGGCATTTTTCACCCCGCCCTGCAAAATTGACAGCCTCAAAATGCTGGGTGTTACTATGGCCGCAGCCTAAATGTGACTTGGCGGCCCTGTGACTTAGTGGCCCTGTGACATAGTGGCCCTGTGACATAGTGGCCCTGTGACTTAGTGGCCCTGTGACATAGTGGCCCTGTGACTTAGTGGCCCTGTGACTTAGTGGCCCTGTGACATAGTGGCCCTGTGACATAGTGGCCCTGTGACTTAGTGGCCCTGTGACTTAGTGGCCCTGTGACTTAGTGGCCCTGTGACTTGGTGGTCCTGTGACTTAGTGGTCCTGTGACTTAGTGGCCCTGTGACTTAGTGGCCCTGTGACTTAGTGGCCCTGTGACTTAGTGGCCCTGTGACTTAGTGGCCCTGTGACTTAGTGGCCCTGTGACTTTATGGACCCTCTGGCAATTTGCTATTTATATGATTTATGTGACTTAGCGGCCCTGAGACTTGGTGGCCCTGTGACTTAGCAGCCCTGTGACTTTTAGTGAGCGGTCCCCATACAAGTGCAGCCAAAGTGATTGCAAGAGTGGTAATATGAACATAGTAAAAAAAAAAAACAACAACACCAGAATCTAACCCTTAATATATAAGTGCAGCCAAAGCCACGATTGACCAAAATGGACATGTATCTGCATGCAGAATTTGTCAACTTTGGACAGGTGTGGCAGACAGAAGACAGCACGATGTTGGCTTCACTTGGAGTGGAGTGGAGTGGACAGAGCAAGAGCAGGAGACAATGACGGCTTCTGTGTGGGTGGCCAGCCACTCTTGTGCTGTCTTGTCCAATGTGACAGCTTATAAAAATTGAATTAGGATGGCGAGACACTATTTACAAGGAAGAAACAATGTGACAGCTTATAACATTTAATTAGGATGGCGAGACACTATTTACAATGAAGAAACAATGTGACAGCTTATAAAATTTAATTTAGGATGGCGAGACACTATTTACAATGAAGAAACAATGTGACAGCTTATAAAAATTAATTTAGGATGGCAAGACACATATTTACAAGGAAGAAACAATGTGACAGCTTATAAAAATTAATTTAGGATGGCAAGACACATATTTACAAGGAAGAAACAATGTGACAGCTTATAAAATTTAATTAGGATGGCGAGACACTATTTGCAATGAAGAAACAATGTGACAGCTTATAAAAATTAATTTAGGATGGCGAGACACTATTTACAATGAAGAAACAATGTGACAGCTTATAAAAATTAATTTAGGATGGCGAGACACTATTCACAAGGAAGAAACAATGTGACAGCTTATAACATTTAATTTAGGATGGCGAGACACTATTTACAATGAAGAAACAATGTGACAGCTTATAAAAATTAATTTAGGATGGCGAGACACTATTTACAATGAAGAAACAATGTGACAGCTTATAAAATTGTTAATTCAGGATGGCGAGACAGGTATTGATATTGAAAAAACAGAGGCCATTAATTTTATTGTTAGGGGAGTGGCGTGAGTGTTAAAACTTGGGAATGTTTAACTTTGTCTTGAAGAATAAATATAGGAAAACAAAAATCAAGCAAGAACATGGGTATTCATAAGTCCATTTGCCCTAGGCATGCGAGCGCCTGCGTGCTCGCGCACACACGCACGCACGCACTTACGCACACACACAGACAGACACACACACACACTTATTTAAGATCAAAATACAGGTTAGCATTGATCATATAAAACAACACAAATCAAAATCGCAAGCTCATTTCAGGAAAACCGTTTTTATTGAAAAAACAAAGAACATTTTACACACACACACACACACACACACACACACACACACACACACACACACACACACACACACACACACACACACACACACACACACACACACACACAAGCATATTCCATAATGAAAACAACAGGTTAACATTGATCATATAAAATAGCACAAATCGATATCACAATCTCTGGGAAACCGCCATTGTTATTCAGAAACAAACGAACAAACAAACCAAAAAAAATCACACACACACACACACACACACACACACACACACACACACACACACACACACACACACACACACACACAACCACACGCACGCACGCACGCACACACATGCACACACACACACGCCAAAACTTTAAAACTATTTTCCTTATATATATATATATATATATATATATATATATATATATATATATTATATATATATATATATATATATATATATATATATATATATATATGTACCCTAGTTCACATCAATCACGGCAACAGCAAAGAGTTAGGGTTAGGGTTAGGGTTATATGTTTTGTCCATCTGTTAAAATAACTTAAATTTATTTCAGCTTCAACGTATTCCTGAATACCATCACCGTCAATGTCACTGGTTAATTCTACTCCTCCCGCATGCATGGAAATAACAACAAAGAACAACACAAAAAACTCCACCCACCTCCCATGTATGAATCCTGATTTTGGGGGCAGGTAAAAAGGCAGGAACAGGTAGACACCCTGAAGTCATGATGTGGATGTGGTATGGGCCTCTAACACATAAGAACTTAGACCCCCCCATACATAAGAAATTAGACCCCTAACACATAGGTCAGACCCCCTAACACATAATTCAGACCCCCTAACACATAATTCAGACCCCTAACACATAAGTTAGACCCCTAACACATAAGTCAGACTCCTAACACATAAGTTAGACCCCTAACACATAAGTCAGACCCCTAACACATAAGATAGACCCCTAACACATAAGTCAGACCCCTAACACATAAGTTAGACCCCTAACACATAAGTTAGACCCCTAACGCATGAAGGTAGACCCCTAACACATAAGAAGTTAGACCTGTAACACATAATTTAGTCTTCTTATCACATACGTGAGGCCTCCTAGCACATAAATGAGGCCTCCTAGCACATAAATGAGGCCTCCTAGCACATAAAGGAGGCCTCCTAACACATAAGTTAAGCCTCCTAATAGATATGTGAGGCCTCCTATCACATGTTAGGCCTCCTAACATATAATCTACGCCTCTTAACACATATTCTAGGCCTCCTATCACATAAATCAGGCCTCCTATCACATAAGTGAGGCCTCCTAACACATAACTGAGGCCTCCTAACACATAACTGAGGCCTCCTAACACATAACTGAGGCCTAACACATAAATGAGGCCTGCTATCATATAACTGAGGCCTCGTAACACATGATCTAGGCCTCCTGACACATAACTGAGGCCTCCTATCACATAAGTGAGGCCTCCTAACACATAAATGAGGCCTCCTATCACATAAATGAGCCCCCTATTATATACATGAGGCCTCGTAACACATGATCTAGGCCTCCTAACACATATCTGAGGCCTCCTATCACATAAAGGAAGCCTCCTATCACATAAATGCGGCCTATTATCACATAAGTGAGGCCTCCTATCATATAACTGAGGCATCTTAACACATATTCTAGGCCTCCTATCACGTCAATGAGGCCTCCTATCACACAAGTGAGGCCTCCATCACATAAGTCAGGCCTCCTATCACATAAGTGAGGCCTCCTAACACATAACTGAGGCCTCCTAACACATAACTGAGGCCTCCTAACACATAACTGAGGCCTCCTAACACATAAATGAGGCCTGCTATCATATAACTGAGGCCTCGTAGCACATGATCTAGGCCTCCTAGCACATAACTGAGGCCTCCTATCACATAAGTGAGGCCTCCTAACACATAAATGAGGCCTCCTATCACATAAATGAGCCTCCTGTTATATACATGAGGCCTCCTAACACATGATCTAGGCCTCCTAACACATATCTGAGGCCTCCTATCACATAAAGGAAGCCTCCTATCACATAAATGCGGCCTATTATCACATAAATGAGGCCTCCTATCATATAACTGAGGCATCTTAACACATATTCTAGGCCTCCTATCACGTCAATGAGGCCTCCTATCACACAAGTGAGGCCTCCATCACATAAGTCAGGCCTCCTATCACATAAGTGAGGCCTCCTAACACATAACTGAGGCCTCCTAACACATAACGGAGGCCTCCTAACACATAACTGAGGCCTCCTAACACATAAATGAGGCCTGCTATCATATAACTGAGGCCTCGTAGCACATGATCTAGGCCTCCTAGCACATAACTGAGGCCTCCTATCACATAAGTGAGGCCTCCTAACACATAAATGAGGCCTCCTATCACATAAATGAGCCTCCTGTTATATACATGAGGCCTCCTAACACATGATCTAGGCCTCCTAACACATATCTGAGGCCTCCTATCACATAAAGGAAGCCTCCTATCACATAACTGAGGCCTTCTATCACATAACTGAGGCCTCCTAGCACATAACTGAGGCCTCCTAGCACATAAGTGAGGCCTCCTAGCACATAACTGAGGCCTCCTATCACATAACTGAGGCCTCCTATCACATAACTGAGGCCTCATATCACATAAGTGAGGCCTCCTATCACATAACTGAGGCCTCCTATCACATAACTGAGGCCTCCTATCACATAACTGAGGCCTCCTATCACATAAGTGAGGCCTCCTATCACATAACTGAGGCCTCCTATCACATAACTGAGGCCTCCTATCACATAAGTGAGGCCTCCTATCACATGAGAAGATAGACCACCCCCCTAACACATAAAACGTCAAAACCCCTAACACATAATTTAGGCCTCCTACCACGTAACAAGGCCTCCCAACAAGAAGTCCTAATACATAAGACGTTAGACCCCTAATATACCAGAGGTCAGACTGCTATCACGTAAATGAGGCCTCCTAACACACAAATTAGGCCCCTCACACATCTGAAGTTATGGCCAAATTTTTTTGTCAAAAGGAGGCTTCTTGTTTAAAGATCTTCTGTTGCATGGCTCTCTGACAAATGTCTTTTTTTAAAATTGTATATCAAGTAAAATTTCCAGCCCTAAAGTTTTAAATTTATTTTTTATTCAATCACATTCTTTGATTACAAGGATATTAAACAAGCATTCACGTGCTTTAAAAATGATATCCAGTTCTCGTATGTATGCGATTTTGTAAACCTTGTCATCCAACACACAGCGGACCTATGATTATTTCGTGGGTTCTTTTACGTGCGCTAAAATCTGCGTTCCACACGGACCTCGATTTATTGTCTCATCCGAAAGACTAGCATCCAGACCAGCTCTCACGGATGGGGGGAAAAGTTTCGGGTATATACTGGGGATCGAACCACCACACACTTCGAACCCGGGCTTTTCCACTTTGTAGGCAGGTGCGTTACCGCTGGACCACAGATCCACCCATAACAGCTGAACACGGCAGTAAGTTTTGGCTATCTAGACAGAATTCTGGTAAAGGTAAAAGGTAATGTGTCCCATAACCTAAGCAGTCGTAGGGGAGCGAGGAATCAGATACCTCAGCTTCTTTAGGGGCCAGCATATTGAAGGCGGCGCCCATCTCCTCTCCCTCGCTGCTTTACCTTCCCTGACCCTAAAGAGGGTAGGTACCCATTTACAGCTGGGTGAACTGGGGGAACTGAACTGAAGCCAAGGAGCGCAAACGGTCACCCACCCATCCAACTGGTAACCACGCTCGACGCTGCTAGCAGAATTATGGCATGGTAACAAACTGCGAAAATGATTGTCAAGTCCGTTCCTGAGATATATACAAGAGCTATAACAGTCTAGCATAAAACTAAGAGATCACAGACTACCTGAATTAATTAACTAATGGATTGATTGATTGATTGATTGATTGATTGATTGATTGATTGATTGATTGATTAATTAATTAACAACTACAAACTCAAAAAAGAAAAGACCACACGATTACTAAAAAGTGTCTACCCGTGTATATTAATTATACCGAAATAGGATCAACTACCCTGGGTATGGCCTGATATATCATTCGAGTACGGTGTAAGGTATGGTTTTGTCGGGAGGATGTTTCACTGAGGTCACTGGAAGTGAGAGGCCAGAGGAACTGTAGAGTATTGTATGAAACACACACACAACGCACGCACTCATGCACGCACACACACACAACAACAACAACAGCAACAACAACTTGGACATAAAAGCAAAAGACCAACACCCAAAAAAAACCCAACAACAAACAACAAACAAACAAACAGAAAACAAACAAACAAACCACAAAAAAATCCCACCCCCTAAACCCCAACCAACCTCCTCCCCCCTCAATTTTTTTTAAAAAACACAACCCCAAACGAACCAACAGACAACCCCTCCCCCCTCCCCCTCCCCCAGTCCCCAAACGAATTATACAACAAAGCATGAAAACCTGGGATACCTCTGGCTACCCTCATCTACCCCTGTAGTCTGGTCTGGTTGGGCAGCGCTAGCGGGTAACCAGACATTATGCCAGTCTTAGCAAGCTACCCTGGATAGAACAGCTAGCCACGAAATATGCAGGCATAGCAGAGCTTGCCAAAGATTAAATACAGGTATAACTAACTGGCCTAGCCAGAGATGTACAGATATATTTGACTTTGCAAAAGATGTACAAATTTTTTAATATCGTACACTTTGCAAGAGATGTACAGGTATTGCAGACTTTGCAAGAGATGTGCAGGTATGTTAGACTTTGCAAGAGATGTAAATACAGGTATAACCGACTTTGCAAGAGATAGACAGGTATGTTAGACTTTGCAAGAGATATACAGCTATATTACACTTTGTAAGAGATATACAGACATTGAAGACTTTGCAAGAGATGTACAGGTGCGTTAAACTTTGCAAGAGATGTAAATACAGGTATAACCGACTTTGCAAGAGATGTAAATACAGGTAGAATACACTTTGCAATAGATGTAAATGCAGGTATAGCAGACTTTGCAAGAGAGACACAGGTATCACACACTTTGCAAGAGATGTAAATACAGGTAGAACAGACTTCACAAGAGCTGTAAATACAGGTATAGCAGACTTTGCAAAAAATGTACAGGTGTATCAGACTTTGCAAGGGAGAAATAGGTATAGCAGACTTTGTAAGAGAGATAAGGGTATCACACACTTTTCAAGAGATGTAAATACAGGTATAACTGACGTTGCAAGAGATGTACACACAGGTAGAACACACTTTGCAAGAGATGTAAATACAGGTAGAACAGACTTTGCAAGAGAGATACAGTTATCACACACTTTGCAAGAGATGTAAAACACAGGTATATCAGACTTTGGAAGAGATGCACAGGTGTTTCAAACTTCGCAAGAGAGATGCAGGTATACTAGATTTCGCACGAGAGATACACATATATCAAACTTTGAAAGAGATAAACAGGTATACAAACTTTGCAAGAGATGCAAATACAGGTACAGCAGACTTTCAGACCTCTTCAAACCTACAGTTTCACTGGGGTGACAGTCAGATCCTTACGAAGAGTTTGATATACCTGTATTTATATCTCATACCACTTTCCTTAGGCTGAATATAGAAGAAGGCAGCATGTTTCCACACACAACACTGTCCAGAAACAGAGGTAGATGGCCATTTTTCATCCCCTATATTTGTGCTGGAAGCAGTAACAACAAAAAAAGGACTCCAACTTTTCTGAGCACCAGGGCAATGAGAGGTAAACAAGCAGCAACAACCCCCCTCCCCCCCCCCAAAAAAAAAAAAAAGCAAACAAAAAACCTAACACACACACACACACACACACACACACACACACACACACACACACACACACACACACACACACACACACACACACACACACACACAACTACCCTGCAAATCCGATATTTTTCTTGAGCATGGAGGGAGGAGGTTGTTTTTGTTGTAGAGGTAAGTCATGTTAAAGGTAACCTATTGAGACTGTGTTATGATAATCATGATCTTAAGGAACATAACTCTGAATACATTCACCGGCAGACAGTCAATGGCTTTGGGAGCCAATCAGCGCTATAGCATGCGTGGCTGCATTCATCTAGATTCAGGACTGAATAAGAAAAGGACAGTTGATTGTCGATTAAAATGATTACGATGCCTAGGTCAAGAAACCTCATGGTTCTCTTGACAAAGAATAATTTTTATGGCAGAACATCATTTATCCTCGTTTTCACGAAGATCACATTGTTATCAAAATATTTCCTCATGGGGAATGATCAGCACACTTCCTGTTTGAATTACCTTGATATAAAGTAATAAATATATAAATAAATAAGTAAATAAAAAAAATTAGAACTTTATGATTCAACGTCCTAAACTTAACCCCCTTCCCCCTAAATAAAAAAATTGGACCAGATTGTTTCGAGGAATATAGATCTAACAGGTGGTGTTTTTTTTAAAAGATGGAATTTACCATTCTATAGTTCCTAACTGTCATACAACTAAATGGACGTTCAGGACAGTGATATGGAGAATCTCTCTCTCTCTCTCTCTCTCTCTCTCTCTCTCTCTCTCCTCTCTCTCTCTCCTCTTCTCTCTCTCCTCTCTCTCTCTCTCTCTCTCTCTCTCTCTCTAATAAATCAAATAACAAACAATCAATCAACCCCTAAATCAAATGTAATCAAAGACATCTCCGCTGAAAAGCTTAACAACCACTTCATCAATGTTTCTCCCAACGTAATTAGCAATGATAACTCAGAGTCCAATGATCTTAATGAATTAAAACAATACTGCCAAGAAAAGCATATTCCTTCAAAACTTCACATACCTTTCATGTCTGTCTCAGAGGTCTACAACTATCTGACTCACCTCAAACAATCAAGAAAGCGTGGTCTTGATGGAATAGACAGCAGTATATTAAAATTATCAGCTCCTGTTATCACAGACACCCTAACACACACACACACACACACACACACACACACATATATATATATATATATATATATATATATATATATATATACATATATATATATATATATATATATATATATATATATATATATATATATATATATATATATATTATATATATATATAACCTCTGCCTTGATAAGAACTATTTCCCCAATGCCTTCAAATGTTCTAAAGTAATCCCCATCTACAAGTCTGGCGATACTTCTGATCCTTCAAACTATAGGCCCATCTTCATTATACCGATCCTTTCAAAACCACTGGAAAAACATATGAATAAACACTTAGTCCGTCATGCAGAAATCAACAACTTACTTCATCCTAATCAGTCTGGATTTAGAATAAAGCACTCGTGTCATACAGCACTAACCAGTCTTGTAGATAATTGGCTATCAAACATCAATGACAATAAATTTTGTGGAGTATTATTTGTTGATTTCAAAAAAGCATTTGATACAATTGACCACAAACTTCTCCTTAAAAAGCTAAACCTGTATAACATTTCTACAAAAACTCTAGGACTACTCGATTCATATCTTACAAATAGGCACCAGTGTGTCTCAATAGCTACATCAACATCCAAACTAAAGCCCATTCATTATGGAGTACCACAGGGATCCATATTGGGCCTTATTCTCTTTTCATTATACATAAATGACCTTCCTCTACATATCAATTCCAAATATGAACTATTTGCAGATGACACAACCATACATACGAGCCATAATGACATTGACTATCTCACAACTTTATTACAAAAAAGCACTGACGACCTTGTCAAATGGACTGAACTGAACCACATGACTATCCATCCCCAAAAAACAAAATGCATGCTTATCACTACCAGACAAAAGCGACAAAATTTACCACATAAACTATTTCCAATTCACATAAAAAAGGAAGCAATCGAACAGACCTCTCACCACAAAGTTCTAGGAGTGACAATTGATGAAAATCTCAGCTGGTTCTACCACATATCTCACCTATGCAAATACTTGTCCAAAAAAGTCTACCAGTTGATTAAAATTAAACACTTTCTCGATTTTCATTCAAGGAGACTGTTTTTTCAAGCTTATACACAATCCTCAATAGACTATGCTGCAACTCTGTGGGACTCTGCCAGTGCAAATATCATGAAACCATTACTAAGTCTGTATAAACGTGGTCTCAAACTGGTCCTTCTGAAGAAAACAACCTTGCTAGAAGGGGATTATACTCAGTTAAATATCCTTCCCCTACACCAAAGACTAAAATATAACAAAGGCATCATGATGTTTAAGATACTGACAGGAAATGTCCCCACATCCTTAAAAGACAAATTCCCGATGAATCATTCCAGAAATACGGTAAAGTCAAGTGTCCCAATCCCAAGAATAGACTTGTTCAAAACTAGCTTACTATACTCAGGCCTTACGCTATGGAACTCCCTCCCTGACTCAATTAAACAGCATCAATCATTAACAACCTTCAAAAATCACCTTCTAATCTACTTGATGAATCAAAAATAACAAACCACACTTCTCCCCTCTCAAACTATCTGCCCTCTCCCTCCTCACTTCTCTCTGATTATGATGATCTTATGACTATAATCATAAGACTAAGTGAGGGGTGTGTGTGTGTGTGTGTGTGTGTGTGTGTGTGTGTGTGTGTGTGTGTGTGTGTGTGTGTGTGTGTGTGTGTGTGTGTGTGTGTGTGAGTGTGAATTGGGGGTTTTTTGTTCAAAAACTGCTTTATGGGACTTATTTTGATAATAGATGGTGGGATTGATGTTTTCAGTCATTTAACCTCATCATATTCTCATGTTTGCTCTTTAATTATTGCGCCTTTTTTTCTTTTTTCTTTTTTTGTGTGCTTTGATTGGTTTTTGTTTGGTTTTTTGTACTCAAATCAAATTCTTCATTGATTCGTACTTCATATTTTCGTTTCTGAATGAGTGCCTTTTATAACATTACCTTAATATTATATCTCTGTCTTATTTCTTACCTGTTGTTGTTGCTCTTTCTCACCCTTTCTCAAAATCTCATGTTTTATGGGACATATTTTGATGATAGATGGTGGTGGATTGATGTTTTCAGTCATCTAACCTCATCATATTCTCATGTTTGATCTATAATCATTGCACCTTTTTTGTTTTTGTTTTTGTTTGTTTGTTTTTGTTTTGTTTTGTTTTGTTGTTGTTGTTGTTGTTGGGTTTTTTTTTGTTTTTTTTTGTTTGTTTCTTTGTTTGTTTGTTTGCTTGTTTATTATTCAAATCAAAATCATCATTGATTCTTACTTCTTATTTTCGTTTCTGAATGAGTGCCTTTTTTATAACATTACCTTAATATTGTATCTCTGTCTTATTTCTTACCTGTTGTTTGATACTTGGTATGGTTTGCTCTTGGTAATTGGATCATTATAATTGTTCTTGTTTTAGTTGAGGCTGTTTTTTTATCTTGATGTTATCCCTGAAAGGGGCGGGGACTGGATGTAAAAAAGCACATGAGTGCTTATCTATTATCCTCGAATAAAAGAATTTTGCCTTGCCTTGCCTTGCCTTGCCTTGCCTTGCCTTGCCTTGTCTCTCTCTCTCTCTCTCTCTCTCTCTCTCTCTCTCTCTCTCTCTCTCTCTCTCTCTCTCTCTCTCTCTCTCTCTCTCTCTCCCCCCCTCTCTCTCTCTCCCCCCTCTCTCTCTCTCTCCCCCTCTCTCTCTCTTAAAAAATATTTTCTCTGCTAAAGCTCCGAGGTTAATTGATGGTAAGATTTTCGACAGTATGTATAGCACAGACCCACAGACAGACAAACAGACGGACATGTCGAAACTTTGACAACTTAAAAACACACACACACACACACACACACACACACACACACACACACACACACACACACACACACACACACACGCAAACGCGCGCGCACACGCGCGCGCACACGCGCGCGCACACGCACGCATGCACACACGCACACACACACACACTTTTTAGCATGTCAGAAATAAATTAACTTTATCATACATAACATACTATTCATCAATTTTTTTAATTTGAAATGAGCTTTCAACATAATTTAAAAATACCAACACTGTCATAGCTGGGGTGTTTTTTTTCTCTTTCGTTCCTCAACTATATCTCCAAAGTTTACCAGTAAGTGACATTTTTACCCTATGTAACCCAGTTATCCACACCATTAAAAGGTAGCCACACTCCCTCTTCGGGCAGGGAGTGTCACAGGTTTGATTCTGAGCTTTGGCATGGAAAAAAAGAAACAAAATAAACCAAAATCAAACAAACAAAAAAGCACAAAAAAACCAAACCAACCCCCCCCCCTCCCCAAAAAACAAAACCACAAAGCCTCCTGAGACACAAACAAGATCTGTCAACAAGTTTTTAAAAAAAGACAGCAACCTCAGAAAAAAACACATCCAAAATGTCATGAAGTAGATGATGTGGCATGTCTCCCCCCCCCCTCACACACCCCCCTTCAACCACCCCACCTCCCCCTCCCCCCTCCCTCACCCCCACCCCTCCCTGTCCCCAATACCTCGTAACATGTAAGACTTAAAAGCGCCCAAAATAAAAGTTTGATACAGGCGCAGATAGCTTCTTTTTTTTTCGAAGAATTCTTTTTACCGTTCAGGATTGCTAAAACACCAACCATTTCCAGGCACCCCCCCCCCAAAAAAAAACCCCAAAACAAAACAACAACAACCCAACAAAAACAACAACAAAAAGAACAACAACCCCAAACCCCCCCAAAAAACAACGACCAAAAAAAAAAACCCACAAAAATCCCCACCAACATCATGAAAAAACAAAATCTCAAAAAAAAACCCACTGTGAGGATTGTTCTAGTTTCCCGGCAGACAAGGGAATGAATGGAGGAAGCCTGTAGGTCAGGTCATCGACCCGGGGTGTCTGTGGCCGGGTGGGTGTGGAGGAGGAGAGCTGACCGCCAGGTGGACAGCAGACGAACCTCGGGCATGACGCTGAACAGACGTTTGAGACGGACGCTGCACCACTGGTCACGGGCTGTGTGACAGACAGATATATATATATATATATATATATATATATATATATTATATATATATATATATATATATATATATATATATATATATATATATATATATATATATTATTTTAATATCGAGGATAATGGAATAAACACTCTCTTTTTTAGGAGAGAGAGAGAGAGAGAGAGAGAGAGAGAGAGAGAGAGAGAGAGAGAGAGAGAGAGAGAGAGAGAGAGAGAGAGAGAGAGAGAGGAGAGAGAGAGAGGAAGAGAGAGAGAGAGAGAGAAGAAGAGAGAGAAGACAGAAGACAGACAGACAGACAGACAGAC
>CM060349.1:4121703-4131703 GCA_030674155.1 Stramonita haemastoma
ACCACACACACACACACACACACACACACACACACACACACAAGTTTGACAAGCATGCTCACAGAATGTCTATTACAAGAAATTGAACAGATGTGTGTGGTACGCTTTTTTGAAAGATGATATGCTACTTTTTTCTTTGATAAGGACTGGGATTTCATTCCATAGTTTGCTACCAGAAAAAACAAGAGATGACATAAAAAGATCGGTTCTTGGACGAGGAGTAACAACGCTACTTTTATTACGAACAGTTTTAATAGGGAACCTGTGACAAAGGTAATGTGGAGCTAGTTTATTCATAATTTTGTACATGAATACGCCTTTGTTAAAGAGACAGTGAAGACTAAATGGGAGAATGTTCAACTCTTTGTAACAATTTGTATCTAAGGAAGTAGTTCTAAGGAGAATTAATTTGAAAGAACGTTTAAATACTCTCTCAAGTCGTCGTAAGCAGTTTTTACTTGCTAAATCCCAACATGTAGATGCATAGTCAATATCTGGTTTTATGTAAGAATAGAAGAATAATTTGCGAGTATGCTGATCAAGGAAATTTTTTATTCTGTTTAGTTGGAATAGCTTCTTAGATATTTTTTTTGAAATACTAAAAACATGATCTGACCATGACATGTTATTATCAATGTGGAGGCCAAGCAGTTTATGTGAACTGACCTCTTCTAGTACTTTATCGTATATTTTTATGTTGTTTATGTTAGTTTGAAAGTTTTGACGCTTTTCTCTTGTTGCAACCACCATACATTTTGATTTCTGTGGATGCAGAGCCATATGATTATACTCTGTCCATGCTGCTAGATTGTTTAAGCCATTTTGCAAAATTGAACTTATAGAGTTTAAATCATGACCAGCTGTATGAATGGTTGTATCATCAGCAAAGAGCTCACAAGAGGAAGAAACATGTAGAGGAAGATCGTTGATATATATTGAGAAGAGGACAGGCCCTAGCACAGAACCTTGAGGAATACCATACTTCACAGGCAAAAGGAATGACATAATTGAACCTTGGTAAACAGCTTGTCTTCTTTTATCAAGAAAAGAGGAAATCAGTTTAAGTGCGTCTGCACTTAACCCATACACAGCCAACTTTTTTACAAGGAGATTGTGATCAATACAGTCAAATGCTTTGGCAAAGTCTACAAAAATTGCCCCAGTTAAGAGATTATTGTTAATATTTAAATGCCATTGCTCTATGAGATTGCTGATGCAGTATGACAGGGAGAGAGAGAGGAGAGAGAGAGAGAGAGAGAGAGAGGAGAGAGAGAGAGAGAGAGAGAGAGAGAGAGAGAGAGAGAGAGAGAGAGAGAGAGGAGAGAGAGAGGAGAGAGAGAAGAGAGAGAGAACAAGAAACACACACACACACACAGATAGAGAGAGAGACAGAGACAGAGAGAGAGAGAAACAGAAACAGAGAGAAACAGAGAGCGAGACAGACAGACAGACCCCTTTTGGGGGTCTATGGGGTCTATTTTTTTGCCTTCTTAGTCCCTTTTCCTGCCTTTAATTCAGTAAGATTTTTAAAGATATTTGTTTCGGTCAGTGGTTATATATATATATATATATATGTGTGTGTATATATAAATATATATATATAACATAATTTTATCATATATGTGGATATATACAAACATATACATACATACATACACACATACATTCATACATACATACATACATACATACATACATACATACATACATACATACATACATACATACATACATACATACATACATACATACATACATACATACATACATACATACATAATTATATACATACATCTTTACATACATCTTTACATACATCTATACATACATACATACATACATACATACATACATACATACATACATACATACATACATACATACATACATACATACATACATACATACATACATATATACATACATACATACATACATCTTTACATACATCTTTACATACATCTTTACATACATACATACATACATACATACATACATACATACATACATACATACATACATACATACATACATACATACATACATACATACATACATACATACATACATACATACATACATACATATATGTATACATGCATACATGCATACATGCATACATGCATACATGCATACATACATACGTGTTTGTGTGTATGTGTGTGTGTGTGTGTGTGTGTGTGTGTGTGTGTGTGTGTGTGTGTGTGTGTGTGTGTGTGTGTGTATGTGTGTGTGTGTGTGTGTGTGTGTGTGTGTGTGTGTGTGCGTGTGTAAGTGTGGTGTTGTACATGTTTAAATGCTTTTCATATCCAATAATAATGATTTTACTACTACTACTACTACTACTACTACTACTACTACTACTACTACTACTACTACTACTACTACTACTACTAGTAATAAATGATAACAATAACAATAATAATAATAATAATAATAATAATAATAATAATAATAATAATAATAGTAAATAATAATAATAATAATAATGATAATAATAATAATAATAATAATAATAATATAATAATAATAATAATAATAATAATAATAATAATAATAATAATAATAATAAATAATAAAAGAAGACTGACCTGCAATCCTGCTCATGAATCGTTTCACCAGCAGTGACATGGGCACATCCTGATGATGCAGCATTTCCAGCAGTCCTTGGGGCGGATCCTGAAGGCAGGATAGAAAAGTATTAATAATATCACTTTTTTTTTTTGTTCTTTGTATTTTATTTTAATTTTATTTTATACCACTTAGGGGTCGGAATAGCTCAGTGGTCAGAGCACTCGCTTTCCCCCAGCCAAAGTTAAGCAGCGTCGAGCGTGGTTGCCAGTTGGATGGGCAACCGTTTGCACGCCTTGGCTTAAGTACAGTCCCCCCCCCCCCCCAGTTCACCCAGCTGTAAATGCCCTCTTTGGGTCAGGGATGGTAAAGCAGAGAGGGAGAGGAGATGGGCGCCGCCCTCAACATGCTGGCCCCTAGAGAAGCTAAGGTCTCCCCTACGACCACATAGGTTATGGGACACCTTTACCCTTTTACCTATACCACTTTATGTCATAGAAGATTTCTATGCACGAAATTCGGGCTGCTGTTCCCGGGGGAGAACTTTTCGCCACAAGTGCAGCGCCACCCATTATTTTTTTTTCCTGTCTGCAGTTCCTCCCAACCCCACTTTTTAGCTCTACGGGTAATACTCTGTCAGAAAGCATGTACATCAATCCTCATCATTGTGAAATGCATATTCATCATTGTATGTCACAAGATCAAAAAGACTAGCAAAAACAATACTGCAAGGCACTGTCCAAGGAGGAAGAAAAAGACGCAGACCATAGAAGAGATGGGAGGACAACATCAGTGAATGGACAGGCCTAGAACTCAACAAAACTTTGAGAAAGGCAGAACAGAGAGAGGAATGGAGGGAGCTGGTTGTCAAGTCTTCAGGGGTGCCTCCACGGTCGCCAGACTAAGAGAGAGGAGAGAGAGAGAGAGAGAGAGAGAGAGAGAGAGAGAGAGAGAGAGAGGAGAGAGAGAGAGAGAGAGAGAGGAGAGAGAGAGAGAGAGAGAGAGAGATGAGAGCAGAGACGCAGTAGATAGATAGAGAGATAGAGATGAAGATAGATAGATAGATGAGAAGAGAGATGTAGTAGATAGATAGATAGAGATAGAGAGAAGATAGATAGATAGATAGAGAGATAGATAGATAGATAGATAGATAGTAGATAGATAGATAGAAGATAGATAGATAGATAGAGAGATAGATAGATAGATAGAGAGAGAGGATAGATAGAGAGAGAGATAGATAGATAGATAGATGAGTAGAGAGATAGATAGATAGAGAGAGAGATAGATAGATAGAGAGAGAGATAGATAGATAGATAGAGAGATAGATAGATAGATAGATAGATAGATAGATAGATAGATAGATAGATAGATAGATAGATAGAGAGATAGATAGATAGATAGAGAGATAGATAGATAGAGAGATAGATAGATAGATAGAGAGATAGATAGATAGATAGATAGATAGATAGATAGATAGAGAGATAGATAGATAGATAGAGAGATAGATAGATAGATAGATAGATAGATAGATAGAGTAGATAGAAAGATAGATAGAAGATAGAGAGATAGATAGAGAAGATAGATAGATTAGATAGATAGATAGATAGATAGATAGATAGATAGAGAGATAGATAGAGAGAGAGATAGATAGATAGATAGATAGATAGATAGATAGTTTAGAGATAGAGTAGAGAGATAGAAGATAGATAGAATAGAAGATAGATAGAGAGATAGATAGATAGATAGATGATAGAGAGATAGATAGGATAGATTAGATAGATAGATAGATAGATATAAAAGAGATAGAGAGATAGATAGATAGATAGAGATAGATAGATGAGATAGATAGATAGATAGATAGATAGATAGAGAGATAGATAGAGAGATAGATAGATAGATAGATAGATAGATAGAATAGATAGATTAGATAGATAGATAGATAGATAGATAGATAGATAGATAGATAGATAGATAGATAGATAGATAGATAGATGAGATAGATAGATAGATAGATAGATTAGATAGATAGATAGATAGATAGATAGATAGATAGATAGATAGATAGATAGATAGATAGATAGATAGATAGATAGATAGATAGATAGATAGATAGATAGATAGATAGAAGATAGATAGATAGATAGATAGATAGATAGATAGATAGATAGATAGATAGATAGATAGATAGATAGATAGAAGGAAAATGTAGCGTGCTGATATAATTAGGCGGAATTCTAATAGACGTATTAACCTAGTGGTTAGAACACTGCGTTCGCAATCTGACGACGCGGGTTCGAATCCTGTTCAAGGGGATATTTTGCCGTCGAGTTGACATTAGTGCAGACTCCACTCCCCTCCAAAAGTCCTTCGGGTAAGATTAAAAATCGAGGCCCCATGTGCAAACGCACGCAGAACGTCTTGCGCACACGTTAAAACATGTTCCACTTTTCGAAAGTGTAGGCCGTTGTGTGCCGGTGGGGACATATGACAAAGTTGACAAAACTGCAAACACAAGGGGACTGGATGTAAAAAAAAAAAAAGCACATGAGTAGTTATTCCATTATCCTCGATAAAAAAGAATAAAGAAAGAAAGAAAGAAAGAAAAGAAAGAAAGAAAGAAAGAAAGAAAGAAAGAAATCATTTGAATAATAAAATAAAGAAAAAAGAATATGTACTTATGTAGTATGCTGTATCTGTGTGTATTAGAATGTTGTATCGGTATGTAGAACGTACGTTTTATCTGTATGTATGAAGTTTGTTGTATCTGTATGTATGAAGTATGTTTTATATATGTAAAACACTGCGTTCGCAATCTGACGACGCGGGTTCGAATCCTGTTCAAGGGGAAACTTTGCCGCTGAGTTAAATAAGTGCAATAAACACCCCCTGAGGAAGGCGAAAGCCGAAATAATATTGGGGAACCATATATGCTGGTTGTTTTACTTTCGCTATGTGTTTTACTTTTAAATATATATAAAAGTATATAATTATATGCATGAAACAACCACAGAAAATAAACACCACTCTTACGAACACACACACACACACACACACACACACACACACACACACACACACACACACACACACACACACACACACACACACACACACACACACACACACACACACACACACACACACACGTACCTCTCAACAACTACACACCACACCCCAAAAACACAGCCAACACCGAGTTTAGCCTACCTGGTTCTTCCTCCTGTCCATCCACACCTGATCGCAGTTTCTGTGCAGATCCTCCACATCTTTCTTCAGCTGGGCAAAGGCCAGGTTGAGGGCCAACAGAAACTCCTGCTGACAAGGCATGTGCCCAGAGCCACCACCAGAGGCAGAGGCACCCTGCCAGTACAGGCTATACCACCGAGGACAGAATTCCCCCCCGGACAATTTGAAATCTGCGGTTCTGTCTGCACCAATATCTTCAGTCGTGTTCGAGTTCTCTTCTTGAGTCTCCTTACCAAAGCATGTGTCCTTATCGTCGTGTGTCGTGTTGTTATTGTTGTTGCAATCTTGCTGCGCTGTTGTGCTGCGAAGGTTCCTAAAATGTTGTGAGATCTTTTGGAGAGTGCTTTCGTCGAAAGTGAAGGTGGTGGGAGGGAGAGGGTGGGATGCTGTAGGCTTCTGATAAGTTTGGGACGCGCTGTTTTTTTGTTTGGTGAAGAAAAGTGTGTTTTTCCTTTCCGAGGGAGAAGCATCTCTCGCCTTGACACAGATGTGTTTTGTTTCTAGCGCGCATTGATCTCTCATACCACTACAGAGAGAGGATTCCTTGGAGTGTATGGCATCGTGTTTCTGAAATAAGGCTTCATTCTGCTCGCAGCAGAAATGGGTGCAGGGTCTACAACGGACAGGCAAACAACTATACTCCTTCGCTCTCTGGTTGTACCCGGGCAGGACATCTCCCCTGTGGCTCTCACTGACCCGCGCTCCAGCCACGCTGGAGGGGCAACACGCTTCATCCCAGCACGGGTCCAGTTTTGTGGAGTCCGACAGCAAGAGGTCCTCTGTGGACGGCATCTGAGGAGCTGGATGCCCCTCGAACGGCTGGAGTAGGGGCAGCCTCCAGTTCCGAGCAGTTTTTGGGAGCTGGGAGCGACAGTGAAGGGCGTTGACCATGTGGGTGATTCTCGATAAGGGATCACCGTACCCCCGCCACGGGCAGTCACCAACGCTGGAGGACCGGTGATGGTGATTCCTGCAGGAGTCTGGTGGGTAACGGTTCTGGTGATGGGAGTTGAGGCTGACTGCTATGGCGGGGTGGGCGGAGTGGGGGAAGGAGACAGCATCCTCTTGTGAAGCCCAGGTCTTCATCTGGCCTAGTCTGGTGTTGGTGCTGGTGTTGTCCCACGCTTCGCTTGCTGTGTCAGTATTTCCAAGAGAGTCACGGTCAGTGCAGCCATCTTTGTTGGCGGCGGTGTCGTCAGATTTAACAGAAATACGGACGTCACTCTTCATCTTTGTTGTGTTGAGGTTTTCCGGGTTGAAAACTTCGTGTCCAGTCCTACACTTGTCACAGTCGTTATCACAGACATCAAACACGGGAGAAAAATCCTCCATGACATTAGTACCTGGGAGAAAGATTATTCTACTGTCGGGTTTTTCTGAAGAAAGGTCCTTGTTTGAGCAGCTACGTGTGTCGTCCACGAGTTCTAGCCAGTCTTGATCCAGCTTTAGAGGTTTGTGGATTGAGGCCTCTGTATGCACTGAGTGTGCACGATCTTGGTGATTGTTCTGAACTGGGCATTTCAGGTCTTCGAAGAACGTGACCTCAGCTTCAAGCTTTTTAAGAACAGGTTGATTCTGTGCCCAAGGAACTCGCCCACACTGTTCTCGCGAGTCCTCCATGTCTGTGCAGACGTCATTTCCGGGCTGTCTCTCTTCCGGTTTCTGAGCATGTCGGGATGAAACAGTGTCGTCTGCTTTGCTGCTGGTGACGTGATCAACATGGTGGTCAAACTGGTAGTCATCCCAACCCCAAGAATCCAGTTTAGGACGCTTCACACTGCAGCGTAGATCAGCTTCGGAGTCAGACAGCAGTTCGAAGATGGTTTTCCGTTGTACAGCACTGGAACAGCTGTGTCTGCTTCGTGGCGTCTTTCGCCCATTTCTGAGCGCAGCACTGCGCGTAGAGGACCCGTTCTTGTACAGGTCAGTGTGGCAGTATTTCCGAGAGCCGCCATCTTGGAAAGACTGGCTGAGAAGTGAAAGTCCGTGACTGGAATGACTTCGGTGAAGAGGGTTGCTCCTGTCCAGAGTGTTGCTCTCAAAACTAGACGCACTGTTTCTCGTGACGGGTGTCACGTTTCGTAAATGTGTATCACGCCCTGAGCTTTCAGATACTAGATGCTGAATTTCGCTGGCGGTACCAGAAAGATGCCGTTTCTCATTACTTTCAGAGCGAGCATGATGGTTTGTACCTGGAGATACCCAACACGACATGGGGACATCTTTGGTGTCAGGCAGAAAGCGACTGTTGGGGTCAGGAAGAAAGGAGGACAATGCCTCTGTAGTTTGATCCACCACACCCTGTAAAAGTTGAATCTCGCTTTTCTGATCCGAACAGAACGTCACCACCTCCTCCTCTACACCCTCCACCCCCCCACCCCCACTACTACCACCACCCTGAGAGCTAAGCAACGCCTGACTGGGCGACGGAGCCAGGTGGAGAGCGGAGTTCAAAGCCAGTAAAGGGTGGTTGGAACACAGCTCCATAAAATCCACCTCGTGTTCTCCCGTGCTTTCCCTCTTGTCCACAACAACAACAGCAGCAGCAGCAGCAGCAGTATCCTCTCCTCTACCTTCTCTTTGGCTGCAAGCTCTCTCCATCCTGGATCTTACAGGAGCTCCCAGGTGAGAAGAAGAAGAGGAGGAGGAGGAGGAGGAGGAGGAGGAGGAGGAGGAGGAGGAGGAGGAGGAGGAGGAGGAGGAGGAGGAGGAGGAGGAAGAAGGCAGACATCCTGATGATGTCGAGGACAGCTCTGACCACGCTTTGCTGGAAGATCCGTTCTCTGACACAGCAGCAAGGGAAGGAGGAGAAGATGAAGAAGGAGAAGAAGAAGGAGAAGAAGAAGAAGGAGAAGAAGAAGACTCATACAAGGAAGACTGCAAATCCACAGTGTCTGATAAGCTAGTGCCTGGAGAGGACATCCCGCCTCCCCCGTACGGAAAGGAGATGTCTGTCACATCCACCGTACTCAGCACAGGAGACTGACCTATACCAGAAGACTCGGAGACCTCAGAGGATGATGGAAGTGGGTGGTGGTCGTGGTGGTGGTGGGATAAATCTCTCCCTACCTCCCTGCATAGAGCTTCCAGATGTTCTTCGGACAAAATGTCTATGCGGTCTCTCTCCGTCAGCTCGTCACATTTCTCCGCAACGGTGATGTCTTCCTCGTGGATAAGGGCGGATAGGTTCTGGTCGAGGATTAGCTGGGAGGTCTGTTGTCCTCCTGTCTTCTGGTCCCTCCTGTCCTCCTCTTCGTCTGTCTCCTTCTTCTTCTCTGTCTCTTTCTGCTGTTGCTGTTCTTGTCCACAGGCTTTCTGGGGCAGCAGTCTTTTCTTCGGTCTACCCAGTCTGGTGGCTGAAAGATAGCCAGAAAGAAACAAGACTGGCTGAGAGACAACGAATGAATGAATGAATGAATGAATAAATAATCTTTATTTTTTCAAAGATTACAGAGTAAGTATTGCATGCTTTTTTTGATCCGGCCCTTGCCCTGATTAGGGATATAGCTATTTAAAAAATAAAAAAAGACAACGAGAAACAACATGGCTGAAAGACAACAAACAAACAACATGGCTGAAAGACAACAAACAAGCAACATGGCTGAAAGACAACGACAAAGAAACAACATGGCTGAAAGACAACATCATTACATGATGGTCGATGAGAATGAGGATGATATAACGATGCTGTTATGGAAGTGCATGTACTTTGAGACTACTTGACAGGGCTTACTGTCATATTATATATCGACAAAGAAACAAATCTGGCTGAAAGACAGATGACAAAGAAACAAGACTGACTGAACAACAATATACTATACTATACTATACTATACTATACTATACTATACTATACTATACTATACTATACTATACTATACTATACTATACTATACTATACTATACTATATCATATGATGTGACGTGGTGTGATGTGGTGTGATGTGATGTGATACGATACGATACTCTACACTACACTACACTACACTACACTACACTACACTACACTACACTACACTACACTACACTACACTACACTACACTATAACATAACATAACATAACATAACATAACATAACATAACATAACACAACATAACATATGATATGATATGATATGATATGATATGATATGATATGATATGATATGATATGATATGATATGATATGATATGATATGATAT
>CM060349.1:4147355-4154855 GCA_030674155.1 Stramonita haemastoma
AATCTTCAGTTGTGCCCCCACGGTCCACAGGACTACGGGACAGGTGAAGGTGAAGACGGAAGTCAACAGGCCTGACAGTCAGCCTTCATGTATCTCACGTGCCTGGGAAACCGCCAGCATCCCTGATCTCGCCATTGCCACAGAAGACATCCACAAAGTCCCGTTTGGGCCCAAAACTTTCCCCCCATCCATTAGATCAAGAGTGATGGTCTGGGTGCTAGTCTTTCGGATGAAAAGATAAACCCGAGGTCCCATGTGTTACACATCATCATTTAGCGTACGTAAAAGAACCCACGGCAACAAGAGGGTTGTCCCTGGCAAAATTCTGAAGAAAAAAGCCAGTATGATAGGGAAACTAATAGAACTGCAGACAGGAAAAAAAAGAAAAAAAAAGGTGGTGCTGCACTTGTGGTGAGACGCTCTCCCCAGGGAGAGTAGCCCGAATTTCACGCTGAGAGTTCTGCTGTGACATAAAGTGGTATAAATAAGTAAATATAAAGAAATAAATAAAGTCTGTGACAAGGAAGTGTGCTCCCAGTTGAGTGATAGTGACTATCTACCTGTTCTGGTATAGTTTTTTCTTCCACACCTTTGGGATGCACAGTCTAGGAGCCTGGATCATACATTTGGTCAGGTGTTTGATGTTGTGATCGATGTTATCACCACTGTCAATACTATTTCTCTGCACAGCCTGTTGGTCATTGGGTGAAAATACTCTTGAAAGAGTGGGTTTCTCCATAGAAGAAAGAAGGTAGTTGGAACTACAATATGGCAGACTGGTTCAAGTTCCAACACCTGATTGACAGGCTGCACAGAGAAATAACACTGACAGTTGTAATGAGGGACGGGATTTAGCCTAGTGGTCAGAACATTGCGCTCGGAATTTGACGACCGGGGTTCGATTCCTGGTCAAGGGGATTTTCCCTCTGGAGTTAACATCAGTGCTTACTCCACTCCCCCCAAAAGTCTTTCGGATTAGACTATAAACCGAGGCCCCGTGTGCGAACGCACGCAGAACATCTTGCGCACACGTTAAATCTTGTTCCGCTTTTCGTAAGAGAAGGCCATTGTGTGCCAGTGGGAGCAGTTGACATTTACAAAACTGCATACATACGGGGAATGGATGTAAAAAAGCATATGAATGTTTATTCTAATATCCTCGATATAAAAGAATAAAGAAATAAATAATGACATCAACCACAATGTCAAACAGCTGACCAACTATATACTCTATACTACTAGACTGTGCATCCCAAAGGGGCGAGGAAAAACTACAGGCCTAACTGGAGCGACCAACTCTAGATGCTGCACCATCAGCTTACAGCTGTTACAGACCAGCTGGAACTTTAACTGACAGCAGAAAATACAACCCTATGCCACAGGGCAAGGACTATCTTTGAGGAGCAGGAGAGCAGAGAGGCCTTCAAGTTATGGCAGGAGAAGACTGGTACCTTCAACATGGAGGACACACAGAAATCATGGAACCTGACCAAAGCCTTAAATGAGCATCAACATCATGCTTCAAGAGAAAGGAGATAAATAATCATTGTACAGTGGAAAAAAGTCAACTGTCCGGCTTACATACAACTTCCAACAAGACAACATCCTCAGTGTGCCCACAGAGAAGATTTTCAACATACGATCAAAGATCAAGCAGGAGCTAAAGAAGCAAGCGTCCACCTCCAGTATGACCTGTGAGCTTAAAAAAGGTAAAGGTAAAGGTGTCTCATAACCTATATAGTTGTAGGGGAGCGAGGCGTCAGAGACCTCAGCTTCTCTAGGGGCCAGCATATTGAGGGCAGCGCCCATCTCCTCTCCCTTGCTGCTTTACCTTCCCTGACCTTAAAGAGCTGGGCTGAACTGGGGGAACTGTACTGTAGCCAAGGCACGCAAACGGTCACCCATCCAACTGGCAAACACGTTCGACTCTGCTTAACCTTGGCTGGGGGAAAGCGAGCGCTCTAACCACTGAGCTACCCCGTCCCCTGATCTGTGAGATTACTATCAACAAATTGAGTTGCTCCATATGACAGCTGAAGATGGAGAAGTCACCAGGGAAAGATAAAAGCACCAACGAGATGATCTGTCATCTTGGAGAGTATGCCAAGCAAAAGCTCCTGGATATTTTTTTTGAAAACAGTCCTGGGATGCTGGGGGTGTTTCCAATCAGCTGGAAAGAAGCCATAAGTGTCCTCATCCTCCTGAAGGAAAAAAAACAAAAACGGAAAAAAACATCTACCGCCCTGTAAGTCTCTTGAGCTGCCTTGGCAAAACCATGGAGCAAATGATCAACCAATACCTGCAATACAACCTGGAAAAGAACAGACTTATCTAACCCACACCATCAGGATTCAGGAAGAACAGGAGCACTGAAGACCAGGTTACCTTGCTCACACAAGACATTAAAGACGGCTTTCAACAGAAGATGAAGGCCCTTTCAGTCTTTTATTGACTTCAGCAAAGCATTCAATAAGCTCTGGATAGATGGCCTTGTCTTCAAGCTGCTCAAGAAAAAAGTGTGTAGCAGAATATTCTTCTGGATCCTAAACTACCTGCTCAACCAAACAGCCCAAGCCAAGCTGGAAGGCCAAACCAGCTATTCAGTGAATATCAGATGAGTACTTCAAGATACTTCAGAGCGCCAACCCAGCCAAGGTTAAGCAGCATCGAGCGTGGTTGCCAAGTGGATGGGTGACCCTTTGCGTGCCTTGGCTTTAGTACAGTTCCCCCAGATCCTCCAGCTGTAAATGGGTACCTGCCCTCTTTAGGGTCAGGGAAGGTAAAGCAGCGAGAGAGAAGAGATGGGCGCCGCCCTCAACATGCTAGCCCCTAAAGAAGCTGAGGTCTCTGACGCCTCGCTCCCCTACGACCACACAGGTTATGGAACACCTTTACCTTTACCTTACCTTACTTCAAGATAAGAGTTATTTCACTTAAACTATGCACCATCTTCATTAGTGACATTGCCAACCAGCTGTCCATTTACATCCCACAGGCACTGCACAGAGACTTCCGTGCCAATCAGAAACAAAAGGAGATCAAGTATCTACTGCCATAATCAAAATCCAAGAGGATCTGAACCACATCTCAGATTGGGCAAGAGAATGACTTGTCCTCATCAACAGGACCCACGGAAGACACGTTTTTCTCCCTCTCACCCAAGGAATCTCTTGGCAAGACTCTCCTACCTACATTGGAGTCAAACTGGAGAGAAAACTTACCTGGACCCCACAAATTAGCAACATGCACAACAGGAGCCTCAGAAAAATGGCCCAGATGAAGAAGCTTGCGGAAAAAATAATTATACGGGGGCCAACATAAAAATACTGAGGTAAGTATACTCCACAACCGTCAGACCCCATTTAGAATATACCTCTAATGGTTGGTCAACTGATTTTAGGACCAATCTCCACAACCTGACCCAAGGTGCAGAATGCCAGCCTCAAACACATCAAATTCAACATGACAATTCCAGCGTCAGCTACCAAAAAGCAGCAGGTATCTTTTCTCTCAAAAAGCGACAAGAAAAACTCCTGAGGCAAAATGAAAAGTTGGAGGACTCTCCTCACAACCCCATCTTCCCTAAACGAAAGCACTCACGAAGAACTACTGAAACAACAGAGTTCTAACTACCTCATCAAAGCATTTGAGAAGAAAACTCCTGATGAAGTCCTGATGAATATATATATATATATATATATATATATATATATATATATATATATATGGGGTGGGGGTGTCGGTGTTTGATACTGTACCCCCGGTGGCAGGGTTGAGGTCTGGTGCTACAACGTCCCGCTCTCCCTAAGGAAAGTGACCGCGCAAAACATAGCCTCTCCTTTCCAGGTGTAGTGATCGCCGAGGGGGCCCCTGTCTGGTTTCAGGCAGGTGGTCACTTGCAATGGCCTCTCCTGCATTACTGTGCCCGTAGCTAACACCTTCCCGTGGTGCCCCCTGTTCTCACTGAGCTTGCTACGTCATGGCACGACCGAGTACTGGGCGGTATAACAGGGTCAGGGAGGAGGGCTGGCCCCCTTAATGAGCGGTACCCATGGCCCATCATCGTGTGGATACGCCCTGGTGCTCATGCACCAGCCTCCCAGCTATGGGCAAATAGCGAAGACTGAAATACCCTGCTGGCAGGCCAAAAGAATTGAGGGCTGGTGCATCCCTAATCAGGTCAGGTCAGAGGTCCCCTCTGCTACTGGTATCCATGTAACCCAGTAATACCTGTTCCATGTGGGGAGTAAACCCAACAGAAATATCAGTCTGGAGAGGAATGGGCTCTGCCAGGCTTCCTTCGCTCAAGATACACCATGGAAGACAAAACCAAATCAAAATCCATACCGGCTCGGTCGTTGCCCGGCTCACCAAGGACCGCGCCTTCCACTTCTGGACACCAGGGTGGAGGTGAAAAGTGTATGACTGGTGTACCAAACAGACTTCATGCCAGAAATAACATCACCATTGGCACATGGAATGTTAGAACATTGAGAGAAACAGGCAAACTTGAAGAACTCGCACATGAAATTGATAGGTACCCTGGAACATCCTAGAACTCTGTGAAATACGATGGAAAAACATAAGAGAAACATCAACCCAGGAAGGCCACAAACTATACTTCAGTGGGAAAGAGGACAAACATGAACAATGCGTTGGGTTTCTGGTCCACAAGGACATTGTGAACAGTGTCATCGGTTGCTAACCAATCTCTAGCAGGCTTATCACCATCCGCCTGAGGGCAACTCCTTTCAACATCACCATTATCCAGGCATATGCCCCAACATCGAGCCACGATGATGACGAGGTAGAAGACTTCTATGAACAGCTGCAAGAAGTTATAGATCAGACCCCCAAGATAGACATCCTTGTTGTACAAGGTGATTGGAATGCCAAAGTAGAAGATGCTTGCAAGAACTGGAGTGGCACATTGGGGGCGATATTGTAACAAAGAGACTAATGAAAGAGGCTTGAGACTCCTGGAATTTGCTAACTGCAAAGACCTTAAGTTGATGAACACATATGGTCTACACAAAGCATCTCGAAAATGGACATGGCATAGCCCTGACGGAGTAACCCACAACCAGATTGACTACACCATGGTGAAGAGGCGCTTCCAGTCCAGCGTAAACATCGCAAGGACACGCAGTTTTCCAGGAGCTGACATTGGAAGTGACTATGATTTAGTGATGATGACCTTCCGCCTTCATCTGAGGAAGGTCATGAAGCAGGGCCAGACAAGGATCAGATTCGATCTCGAGAAACTGAAGGATCTAGAGGTGGCTGAAGCCTTCCAAGCCATGATAGGAGGGAAATTTGCACCCCTCACCATGTTCAACCCAATGTTAAACAGATATTGACAAGTTTGTCGACACCTTTAACAAGGCAATAACTGTTACAGCCAGTGAGATTCTTGGCAGGAAACGACGAATGAAGCAGCCCTGGGTCACAGCCAACATCCTTGACCAGTGTGACAAACGAAGAGAACTGAACAAAAAGAATGAGATAGAAGGAGCGAGGCAGTATGGCAATCAACAAAGAAATTAGAACAAGCATCAAAGAGGCGGCAGAAATCTGGATTGAAGGGAAGTGCCAGGACATTGAAGAAAATCTGAGCAAGAACAACAGCAATAAAGCACACCAGCTAGCAAAAGACCTGACAGGCACAAAACATGGGAAAACCAGCACCATACAAGACAAAAATGGAAAGATCTTAACAGAAGACCAGGGCATTCTAAAGAGTTGGACAGAATATTGCGCAGATCTGTATAACCACAAAACCTCAGGAGATCCAGAGGTACTGAATGTCCCCCCACCGACAGACACTGACAACTACCCCATCCTTCAGGAAGAGGTGGAAGTAGCTGTGAAATCGATGAAGAAGAGGAAATCAGCAGGAATAGACAACATCCCGGCAGAACTGGTCCAAGCAGGGGGGAAGCCATGATAAACACCCTACTGATAATCTGTCTGCAATCTGGCAGACAGGAGACTGGCCTACACCATGGACACAATCACTTATCATCACCCTTCCCAAGAAAGGCAACCTACAACAATGCTAGAACTATCGCACAATCACCTTGATATGTCATCCAAGCAAAGCCATGCTGAAGATCCTACAGAATTGACTGAAGCTACAAGCAGAGACGGTCATTGCCGAAGAACAGGCAGGCTTCAGGGCAGGAAGAAGTACAACAGAGCAGACTTTTAATCTAAGAATACTATGCGAGAAGTACCTTCAGCATCAGCAAGACCTTTACCATGTTTTTGTGGATTTCAAAAAGGCCTTTGACAGGGTATGGCATGCAGCTCTGTGGGCTACCATGAGGCTGCACAACATCAGTGCCAACATGATCAGAGTCATTGAGGAGCTCTACAACAAGGCCACTAGCGCAGTCTATTTCAACGGTGGCATAGGGGATTGGTTCAGGACGACAGCTGGCGTCAGACAAGGCTGCTTGCTCTCACCTACTCTCTTTAACATCTTCCTTGAGAGAATCATGACTGATGCACTGGAAGATCATGAAGGAACAGTCGGCATTGGAGGCAGAACAATTACCAACTTGCGTTTTGCTGATGACATCGATGGACTGGCAGGGAAAGAAGAAGAGTTAGTTAGGTTAGTGGAACGCCTCAACAAGACTTCAACAGCCTATGGCATGGATATCAGTGTGCAGAAGACCAAGCTGATGACCAACAACATCAACGGCATCAACACCAACACCAGGGTCGGTGGTTAGAATTTGGAAACGGTACAAAGCTTCAAGTATCTGGGAGCAGTTGTAACAGACAAGGGATCCAAGCCTGAAATACTCGCAAGGATTGCACAGACAGTTACAGCACTGACAAAATTGAAGACCATTTGGAAGAACAGGAACATCTCGCTCAGCTCAAAGATCAGGCTGATGCGCACTCTGGTCATCTCAATATTCCTGTATGCTTGGGAGTCATGGGCCCTCACAGCGGATCTGGACAGGAGAATACAGGCCACAGAGATGAGATGCTTTCGCAGAGTCCTTGGCATCTCTTACAAAGACCACATTACTAACGAGGAAGTGAGAATCAGAATCAATCAAGCCATCAGGCCCTTTGAAGATCTCCTGACCACAGTCAAAAAATGCAAACTGAAGTGGTATGGGCATGTCGTAAGATCAACAAGGCTTGCCAAGACGATTCTGCAGGGAACTGTGCAAGGTGGGAGAAGGAGAGGCAGGCAGAGAAAGAGATGGGAGGACAACATCCAAGATTGGACAGGCCTCAGACTGAGTGACACCCTGAGAAAGGTCGAGGACAGAGAGAAATGGAGAGAGCTGGTTGCGAGGTCTTCCGTGGCGCCCCTACGGTCTAAACAGACTATTGGATAAAAAAAAAAGATATATACATATATATATAGAGAGAGAGTACTGATGTAGGAGATACTGTCAATCCTGATGAATATAGATAGAACACATGTGAGAGATACTGTCAATCCTGATGAATCCTGATGAATATCTATATAGA
>CM060349.1:4164855-4177355 GCA_030674155.1 Stramonita haemastoma
CTTGTGGCAACACGCTCTCCCCGGGGAGAGCAGCCCGAATTTCACGCAAAGAAATCTGCTGTGACATAAAGTGGTATAAAATAAAATAAAATAAAAAGTACAGCACAGTGGAGTGGTCTCAAAGCGCATGCACTTTCATTGCAGCATCAATACATCGTCGTCCTCGTCACTGATTATCATGCAGTAGAAACGTTCCTGATTCAGTTTCCCTGATTAATCTGCTCTCATAATGACACCAGTTTCTGTTTCCCATATACTTTTGTGCCTGTGGTAGGTTTGTGTCAAAGCCTAAAGTTAAAGGCTGTAGGTTTATAGGAGAAGGTAGTTGAATGGTTAATGTGGTGGTTACCACTCCCGATGGGCGTCTTACTCAGTTTGCTTTTTATTTTCGTCTGTAGGGGGCTTATTAGGTGGTGTCCTGCGTGTATTAGCTGAAAACATTGAACACAACAAAAGTGACCCAGCAGTAGTGAGCAGGGCTAGAATGGAGAAACCGAGATGAGCGTTGTAGAAAAAAACAGGACATGAACTGGATATACAAATTCCATGTAATAAATAAATATCAGAAACAAATGAAGAAAAAAGAAAAAAAAAAGAAAAGGAAAATTTAAATAATAGCCGTTCAATCATGTACTGATGAAAACTACAAAACTATGAGGAATTCAATATACCTGAGTCAAGTCATACGGAAGCAACAGTCTTACTCTTTTAGTCAAAATATGATTGCATATCAGGAAATTGTTGAGAAAGCTGAATGCTAAAGGTTTTATTTATTTATTTATTTATTTATTTATTCTTTTATATCGAGGATAACAGAATAAGCAATCATGTGCTTTTTTTCATCCGGTCCCCGTGTGTATGCAGTTTTGTAAGTATTGTCATCTGTTCCCACCGGCACACGATGGCCTACTCTTACGAAAAGCGGAACAGGATTTAACGTGTGCGCAAGATGTTCTGCGTGCGTTCGCACACGGGGCCTCGGTTTAAAGTCTCATCCGAAGGACTTTTGGGGAGAGTGGAGTCAGCACTGATGTTAACTCCAGGAAGAAAATTTCCTCGACCGGATTCGAACCCGGGTCTTCAAATTGCCAGCGCAATGTTCTGACCACTAGGCTATCCGCCCCCCTGTTTTCAAAGAAGAAGGGCCATCTGCAGGAAGTGAAACTTCTTGTCCCCTAAGGAGGCCAGACTACATCTAGACCACACCTCACACATTTCCTTCTGCTGCTGTCTTTTCCCCTGCTTTCATCTGGGATTGAACCTGAGCCCTTAGGGTTTGGGATATTCAGTTCTATGTTGCTGTTGTGATTATTGACGTAAACACTTGTGCACAGGGATATTTACACTACGTAGGGGTTAAAAAATATATTTATTTAAAGTTTTATCCGCTTCCATGAAAGGTGGCCTACATACTTCCTAGTGCCTTCTCCATTACAGTAGGTAGGACCACGGCAGCCGCTAGCCAGTAAAGCGTGGCAAATTCGATCCACTTTGCACCCAAATTTCTCCATCCAAATCTAAAAGAAAGCTCGAAAAAAATATACTAGTAAAAAGTTTAATGCATTAACTTAACGTCTGTAATATCATTTAGCAAGAATGATGACTGGATAAGTGCGAGCGATGCGTTTAATATCGGTAATAAACTTAAAAACTCGCCCCTACGGGAGCCTCACTGGCTGAAAACGCGACTCGGTGAAATTTCGAGCTTTGTCTTCCAACACGATCTCTGACCCCTTGACTACACAAACCTATTTATAGCGCATACCATTAGAAAGAAGAAACTCTCCACTAACCGTTTCAACGGGAGACATTTTAGTGAATTAAAAAAAAAGAAAGTATTATGCGTTTAAAAATACCCTACATTTTTCGGAAGTCGTAAAAATTTCCCTATTAATTGTACAAAAAATTCCAACACAGCATTAAAAAGCTCGTTTTTTCAAGAACAAAAATCTCATTTCAGTTTATCGGTTATTTCCGTTAATGACGTCTCAGTCTCATTTGCATACAGCACCCCCCTTTTCTAACTGACCAAAATGGCGGCCTTAGCGAGTCTACACATCGATGCTTCAGACTTGCGAACGTCGATAGAGATTTTCGATGTGTACAGCGCATTTACACTCACATCTGGAGAAGTAAATGCTGTGCTTTTATTTTGTACGTAGTTACTATCGAATCTCGATTATTTTAGATCTAAAAACTTATCGTTGATCGCAAGTTTATCCCGGACTGGGATCGCAGGGAGCGAAGAACTAGGTCATCGAGGGGTGCTCTCATGATTTATGAGCTCGCGTGAAATTTTTCAATTATAACAATAAATGAGGGTGATGATTTTGTTCAAAATAGTTTCTAGTAGTGTTTGTTTTTTTCTTAGGATCTGTACTTTGTTGTATCGTGCCGGAATGTTCGACGAAACATCGTAAAAAGAAATGCAAGAATGATAACTCTTGCCTGGATCTAATTTTTAATAGAGATTTGGCCGATTTTGTTTACCGTTTGTTGTGTCTGTGTGCATGTAAGACCGCATTTTTAACAGAAATAGTGATTTAACAATTAGAAAACACTCATGAATGCATCCATTTAAATTCTTGCAAAACAAAACTTTTTTTTCTGAATCAGAGCATACAAGTGCTAATCAAATTGAGTAAAACTTTGTTCTCTTTTGGTTTCACATTTTAAACAGTGCGTGAACTTTCTTCACTTCTTTTTCAATAAGTTGTTTTGTTTCACCAAACATGTAGTTAGAAAGAAAAAAAACAAACAAGAAAAACTGAAAACTTTGTAATGATTTTATTGTGCACAAACAAGCCTATTCAATACTAATTTTTATCACACACACACACACACACACACACACACACACACACACACACACACACACACACACAACACAAAGTCACACACAAAGTCACACACACACACACACACACACACACACACACACACACACACACACACACACACACACACATACATACAATATATATATATATATATATATATATATATATATATATATATATATATTACACACACACACACACACACACACACACACACACACACACACACACACACACACATAAGATTCACACACACACACACACACACACACACACACACACACACACACACACACACACACACACACTCATACATCTACAATTCATACTTGCATGTATGCACACTTAAATAAAATAGACACTAAGAATACACACAGATTAGGCAACTCACAAAAATGTCCAAATTTGCATTTTTAATTGTACAAGAAAAATGTTAAGAACTACAACACTAATGAGTCTATATCATACAGGCATTGCAACAGTATGTCACACAGTGAAAGATATTTCGGCAGAGGTCTAGGGGGTCTGTGATATATTTAGGAAGAAACTATGCAAAGGTTAAAATCACTGGGCACAAAAAAGATACATGCAACATCACAATGCAACATGTAAGTGCACCAGAAACCTAAAAAAAAAAAAATTAATCAAAGAACACAGATGATCACATGAGTACACCTATGATATATTGTACAGAAGATGCTTGACAAGACAAGGGGGGGGGGGGGGGGAACAAACAGAATCACTTGGAATGGCCTTATAAAGACATGTGTATCGTTTCAAGACAAACATTTTGATAGGTGTACCATTTTTGTCAGTCAATTAGAAACAGATATGATGTTAATGCCTAGGGGGGGGGGGGGGGGGGGGGGGTGACGGGGGGGCTGAGTGGGGGGGGATGAGTGAGGGGGGGGGGACCAGAATAACTTGGAATGCTCTGTAAAAAGACTCACTGTTTCAAGACAAATATTTTGATAGGTGTACCATTTCTATCAGTCAATTAGAAGCTGAGATATGATGTTAATGCCTATGGGGGGGGGGGGGGGGGGGGGGGGGGGGGAGAAGTGGAGGGGGGGGGAACCAGAATCACTTGGAATGCCCTTTAAAAAGACTCACTGTTTCAAGACAAATATTTTGATAGGTGTACCATTTCTATCAGTCAATTAGAAGCTGAGATATGATGTTAATACCTAGGGGGGGGGGGGGGGGGGGAGGGAGAGGGGGGAGAGAAGTGGAGGGGGGAACCAAAATCACTTGGAATGCCCTTTAAAAAGACTCACTGTTTTAAGACAAACATTTTGATAGGTGTACCATTTCTATCAGTCAATTAGAAGCTGAGATATGATGTTAATGCCTATTAAGGAGAGGGGGGGGGGGGGGAGAGAAGTGGAGGGGGACCAGAATCACTTGGAATGCCCTTTAAAAAGACTCATTGTTTAAAGACAAACATTTTGATAGGTGTACCATTTCTGTCAGTCAATTAGAAGCTGAGATATGATGATATGCCTATGGGCTGGTTTTGTGTTATTATTTGGACAGGTTTTATGCTTCACAAATTGCTGTCATAGGGGTGTTTTGGATGATTGCAGTTTGCCTCTACATGATTTTTAGCTTCTAGAAAAAAATACATAGCATCTGAGTAATAAGTACAAGCTGTAATATAGATCTTAGACACTTTTAGGCATTCTTGAGATTTTTACAGGAGGGTAAAGTACCCCTTTCAGCTCAATTCGTGAGCTATTTTTAGAATTTTTCTCAGATTTTGATGTAAAATTCCATTTGTTTCCTTTGACTTATTTTTCTGCTTTTTAGATATTTGTTTCTTCAAAGTAACTTAAAACAATATAAAAACTAGTGTCAGCACTGTCAGGTTCATAATAAGCATGAGGGAGATGTCGAAATTTTTATCCCATCTGAAAATTTTTTAAGTGGTATATCTCAAAAACCGTCTAAGATAATGATATGAAATTTTGCATGCTTCTTGATCTTGCTAGTATCTTTCATTTGAGATGACAAACATCAAATTCTATGGCGTCTGAAAAAATGAGTGGTCCTACCTAATTACAGTTAGGACTTTGATTCTCTTCCTCCCTGACACTGAAAGCTGGTTCAGGAGATCATAGACATATGTACCTTTAAACCATGGGCACTGATTTGTATGACAAAAGATTCAGCTTTGATGGGTAGATGCACCTTTAACTCACTCGGGACGGCCAGTTCTTCCCCTTGTTTTTTTCCCAAGGACGGCCGATTTGTAATGGTTCGTAAAAAAAATCATAAAAAATACAAAACATATAGAAAGAAAATAAAATATTCTGGTTATGAATAACATGCTGGGTTAGTACATATAAAAGAAAGATTGAATGTCTCACTGTAATATTTGAGCTTTGACCAGCATGGAGAGAATGCTCAGAATTTTGTACTGTATTGGTACTCCATGTCCCCTACTCTCTGCAACCCCAAAGAGTTTGAAACACCTGGAATCAACCAACACCACTCTGCATTCAAACTTAGACAGGCTCACAAATCTATGTTAAGCTGCATTTGTCATAGTGTAAATGCAGCCGCCATGTGAAAAATTTGCAAACAGCAAATCCGCTATAGTGGACAGCTGTCCAAAACTGTTTTTTTTATACTGATCGGCTATAGCGGATGGCCGTCCTCTGAGAGTTAAACTTTGGGCCCTGATCTTTTCATTTTGCTTTAGAATGGCTCAGTGAGTTCAAGAACAATATTATAGCAAAAGTTAAATAATATTATAATAATTCTTGCAAAGTTAAGACTAGTGTTTGTAGTTATATACCCCTTTAAGACAGATTTTCCTGCATGAAATCAGGGCTGCTCTTCATGGGGAGAGTGCACTGCTGCAAGAGCAGTGCCACCTATTATTTATTTTTTTCCCTTGTTTGCATATGTATTAATTTTGTGTCCTTAACAGAATGGTTTTCTTCTATAAAACTTGCCAAGAGTAACTCTTGTTTTCATGGGTTCTTTACATGTATTAAATGCGTGTAACACACAGGTCCTCGGTTAATCATCTTTCATCTAAAAGACTAGCACCCAGACCACCATTCACAGTCGAATGAAAGGGGGAAAAGTTTTGCATACAGAGAGGGATCAAACCCAGACTTTTTGATTTCAAGGCAGGTTTATTACCCCATGACCTCTAATCCACTGGTGTACCAATGGGAAGGGGTCATTTTTGAATATGTAGTCTGTGACCAGCATCATAATATCACACTGACACTGTTTGACATTCCTTGTGTGGTTGTGTCAGTTTGTTGAATGTTTAAATAATGGTCTGAGACAAGAGTGCAATGATTGTCATGCGTAGGCATGTCCATAACACCACTGCTTTAGTGTAGGTGGCAGTGAAGTTCAAATTTGTTGGGGGGATAAAAATAACTCAAAGAGATTTTGAATGAGACTGCTTGCCTTTTCCTTCAAACTTGTTCTGTGTGCTTCTGCCCTACTTCTGTCTGGCTCACTTGAGGTGGCACTTTCTTTGGAAACTTGTATTTTAGAATGAAGTGAAAGGGGTATGTATGGATTGTAATTTTATTAGTCAGTCTTTACATGATATCACTACTAGTTTCCATGGAGGCATTGTGGAAGATTACACTAGCACTAACTTATTATTTCAGTGTAGAAACATCTCAGAAAGATGCAAAAAAATGAGCAAGAGGAAAAGTCATACTTGATTATTCAGACTTTGCATAACTATACCTTTCTTTCTTGATCAGATGTTTTTTCTACCAGAATATTCTTGCTGGAATTGAAGGACATATGTGTGTTGTTTTGGTATATCAAACAGGAAGAAACAACAATGCAGGCAAAAGAACATATGAAATTAGTTAGCCTTGGGAACAACAAGCTGACAGGCAACACATCACACAGGAAAACCCAAGCACAGGCTTTAGTCAGTGTGCGTGCACTCCATGGTCTGATCCAGTACTATGGAGGTTAAAAGTGTGACCAAAATAGAAGTGAAAAAAGCTGAGTCTTCGTGTATGTTTGTGTAATGTGATTTTGAATTTTTTTTGGGAATGGATACCGTGTAGTGTTGCTTTCAATGCCAATGAAAAAATGAGTCACATTCATTGGTCAACATTTAGCTTGATATGCTCAAGTTTTCAAATGCCAGAAGATACTCAAAGATCAAGTTTCAAATACCTTCTCTCTCCGTGTTCCAGCAAAGCTTTTTTTGACAGGTATCAGTGTAATGGAGGGGAAAGGGCACCACTAACCTCTAGAACAATGATATCAGACAGGATAGAATGGGGAGAGAAGGGGGAGGGATCAGTGGAAGGGCTGGAGTGTCAGTCTGTGTGTGACCAATCAGATCTTCTCAGTGTGTGTAGAACAAGGTCAGACCAGTGACTGACGTTTCTTTCCCCGCCTTTTCCCCCCTGGCTGCTAGTGCTTTCATTATTGTAAAGGGGAGACATTGCAACAAAAAAGTAAAGAAAAAAGGTTGTATAATCTAATACAAATACACTCTATGAGTATTTTATGACACCTGTCCTTTTGAACTCTTTGTGCATGTTTTTAATGTGCAGGCGTAGATATGTTCACTCATGCATGCCGGAGTGTATCAATGCCTGGTGATTTCTATAAAAGCCAGGCCTGTCACCTGCAAAGTCATAAGGCATTCGACCATTGACAGAAAGCTGAGCACTTCAACTTGCTACACCACCTTGTGAGTATAGACACAGTGGCTTAGTGGTACTATGGAATAGTTTGGAAAATAGTATGTAAGTGATGCCATGGTGCTGTTGGAAAATAAACACGAGTGATCACTGAACATGTGTCACTGTGTTCTAACAGATGGTAGACCCTAAGAAAAAATCTGGCTTAAAGGGACATAAATGTTGGGGTAAAAAAATCTGGTATCTGACTGTAGTCTCACACACACACACACACACACACACACGCACACAAACTACATGTTGAATCAAACAGAGATGGTATTGACAAAGCAAAGGGTTCATGCTGAGGGTGTTTGCGTGTTCAAGAACACATGTGTTAGTGACTTTGGCTTCCCAAGTAATGCTAAGAATTTAACATAGCAGAGAGGGATACTTTTCTTGGTGGCTGTCCAGTTTGGCCATTATTTTTGTCCAGACTTTGTTGCTATACAGCAGAGTGATGAGACCACACACTTACTGACTTAGTATACCTTAAGTGTTTTGCTCAGGATGTGGTTGTTGTTGGCCAATACTTTTATTGTCATATTTTGAAATCAGTTCAACAGTTTGGCAATGTGTATATATATTTTCTTGTCAAGAGACAGGTTACAATAATAAAGAAGAACAGGTAGAGTAAATGGTCCATGTGTTCATGCACTTCCTTGTTCATAAAGACTGATTGTTGTGCGGGAACATCTGAACCCATGACGTTGGTATTTCTGACGCTGATCATTGTGTTTGAACTCCATGCAGGCGAGGACGAGCAGGTTTTCAGCTCCTGTAGCTATTCTGCAGTGTATGAGGGCAAGGCTGCATCATTGGCAAACAACAGTTCTCTGATAAAAACTGAGTGTGCTTTTGTCTTAGCTTTCAGGCGGGTCAGGTTGAACAGCCTTCCATCACTCTTAGCGCGCAGATTGATTACTTATATGTAGAATCTGAAGCCATAGTCTATCAGCATGAAGAAAAATGCTGAAAAAGGTTGGCTAAGAATACATCCTTGTTTCACACCATTCTTGATTGCAAACTGATCAGAAGTTTCTCCAGCATAGCAGACATTTTCCTTCATGTCATTGTGAGAGGAAGCTGTAAGGTTGTGCTACCTTGGGGGCAACATTTCATCTTCAGCAGCTGGAACAGACCTCTCCTGTTCAGGAGATCAAACACCTTTGTAAGGTCAAAGGTGATGAAAAGTGGCATCTGCTGTTCTTAGCATTTTTCCTGCAGCTGTCATACTGAGAATATCATACTAACTTTAGGTATTGTTTCTAAATATGCATTGTGACTGAGTAAATATGCCTGGAAAGGACTTATAGTGACATAAAAACCCATACAACACTTATCTCCAGAAAAAATGTAAAGTATCTTACTGTTATCTCAGTCCTCAAATATAAATGTATGATGTATTTATGCAGTAAATATCAAACTAATTTGATCTTTATTCTGTCATGCTAAAAGTTTGTCTTGTACCATGCTTTCAGTGCTTTGATACAGATTGATTGCTTTAGAATCTTGTACATGTACTACTTGCTGAAATGAGTTATGTGATAAACAGTGTTGTCAATATGAACTTCTTTATCACATCTAATAAAATTGTCTAATTCTGTCAAAATCAGGTCTTCAGTAGATGAATATTACAGTGTCAAAAAAGCACTAAGTAACATCAAACATGTGTTATAAATTTATGCCTAAAAAACGTACATAACATTCTGTTTCTCTCTGTTTTGTAAAGCCTATCAACATGACTCTCTAGGAATCCAGTTTCTTTCAATGCTACACCAGTAGCAATAATAATGTGAATAGCTCTCATTTGAGGTCATCTAACTTTATATTCTCAACAATCTTGAACCAAAAAAAACCCCTGAATCAGGTATTCCATGCAATACAGCATTCAAATTGTTCTGCTAATTTTTAACAGCAATTTGGTTTCCAGTTATCCTTAAGATACTAGAGTACAAAAATGCAACATTTTTGATAGGGAATAACATTACTTTTTAGAGCTACATTGAAAGTTGAACAAGATTATTTGCAAGCAAACTTATAATGAAATCTTCTCAAAAATGATTTTTAAATAATCATTGCACTCTCTATGCAGGATAGAAAAAAACAGCCTTTGCGTTATGTCTACTGATAAAATCATAAACTATTATGAGCATTCCATTTCTATTGATGAAAAATGAAATTCTGTGGATTCTTTCTGTTCGAAACCACAAAAGTAGAAGGAAATATTCAGAGCCTTCATTTTCACTACACAATGTTCTGGAAGTTATATGTGAGCCAGTACTTTGACTTGATAACATAATAATTCATATGCCAGTAACACATGCTTTTGAAAGGAGTTGTCCTCCAGATTTCTGTAAAAACAATCTATTTTTGTGTATCCTCTGTTGGTGGAAAGGTTACTGCAGCATTTGTTTCTATTTCTGTGTGATAGCTTTGAATAGACCAATCTGTGTATATTTGAGTGCATCAGTGCCTGCTTGAAAATCTGTTATTACAGTCTTTGAGGTAACTCTCTCCTCTTTGTCATTCCAGACTCACCTTAAGTACGTTGCTTTTAGTCCTTTTTATGAAAAAAAATCGAAGCCAGTGGGCTTGAAAATAACATGAGTACGTATACTGATTTTGACCAAATAAATGATTCCAATAATGTCACTTTTCAAAAAGGTGTAAGCATTTTTCTCAGCCACATTAGAATAGTTCCCTGAATTTTGTGATCTTTTCCTTATGATTTCCCCCTTTATCTGTAAGGTCCCAAGCAAACAAGGGTTTTCTTATTTATTTATTTTATTATTATTATTATTATTATTATTATTATTATTATTATTATTATTATTATTATTATTATTATTATTATTATTATAGATTCCAGATCATATTTAAGTGCTGCATGTGTTCATGTCATTTTGTTTTTCTGCTTGTAAGCCATAGTGTCTGTGGTTTCTCTTTATCTACAAACTTGTCTAAATGTATAAAGTATTGTTAGTGATTTTTCAGAGGATTCTTGATTGCCAGTATTCGTAATGTGCATCTCATCTCTACCTCTGCAATTCTACATTCTATATTTGTGATAGAAATGCCCTATGTATCCTTTTCTTTCATCATAATTATCAAGCATTTCTGCATTTGATGCAACAAGACACATTGATATCAGACTGGTCTGTCTACAGCTTTGCTCAGTCAAAAACCACGGTGTTGCCTGGACATTTATAATTATGGGTGGTTTCATTTGTGTGTGTGTGAGAACACTTGTTCATATACAGATGCCCTCATTGGGTCCACACTGTTCCTAGTACATTGAACACACATTGCCAGTTCAAAGAATAAAACACATTCTCAAGATCTATATGTACTAGCAGTCTGGACATTTTGTCTATATTTAGATGATGAATTGTGTCATTTCTGAATTCAATATCATGTATACCGTATCGGTTTGGAACAAGATCATGGCGATCTTAACTTAAGTTAAGATCGCCATGAACAAGATACATTTGGTATTTGCTGAGTCTTGTTTGTTCATTTTCTACTGTTAGCTATACATGTTGACCTTTATAACATAGAGTATACATTTATGTCTGTTTCCAATATTTGACATACTTTTTGAATGTATTTTTGAAATGCAGAGTTCACTATCTTCAAAGCAGTTCTTCAGAGCTCTGACGACAATCTCACACAGTCAACAACTTCTGAGGTTCTCCAGTCTCTGACTGTACGTTGTAAGTATGTTCATATCAAAATTTATGTGTTTAAAAAAAAAAATTGTGAGGTGCAGTTAGTATATCTTAAAGTGTATGGGGGATCTATGTATGATTTTCATTGAGTAACTTCATGTAGCCAAATGAGTGTTTTAAAGTGACAAGTTCCTGTAATTTTTGTTTGTTCCTTTGCTAGAGCTCCAGGGTTCACCAAAATGTGAGATTTTGCCTCATAGGTGCCTGTTTTTACAACACTAAAGTGAATGCATTACACAATCAGGGGTGGGGGGTGGGGGGATTTATACACAGAAAACTTTTGTTTATCTGTCAGTTATTGGTTGATTTATTTATTCTTTCATGGCAAGGATAATGGAATAAACACTCATATGCTTTCCATGTTAGTCCTCATGTGCATGCTATTTTTAAAAAATGTTGTCATCCATTCCCACTGGCGCACAATAGCCTGCTCTTGCAAAAAGTGGACCAGATTTATAAAGTGTGTTCAAGATGTTTGGGTACTGTGTTCCCTGTGTGTGTATCCTTAGAACTATAGAACATGACATGTGGCTACAGTGTTCCCTGTGTGTATATCCCCAGAACTATAGAACATGTGTGGCTACAGTGTTCCCTGTGTGTGTATCCCCAGAACTATAGAACATGTGTGGCTACAGTGTTCCCTGTGTGTGTATCCCCAGAACTATAGAACATGACATGTGTGGCTACAGTGTTCCCTGTGTGTGTATCCCCAGAACTATAGAACATGACATGTGTGGCTACAGTGTTCCCTGTGTGTGTATCCCCAGAACTATAGAACATGTGTGGCTACAGTGTTCCCTGTGTGTGTATCCCCAGAACTATAGAACATGTGTGGCTACAGTGTTCCCTGTGTGTGTATTCCCAGAACCATGGACGTGAAGACAATGATGGTTTTGTTCCTCATGATCTCCATTGTGGGCCAGGTGTCAACAGCTGCGGTAAAGTCTGACTTGGGTGAGTCTTTGTACTTGTATGTTTGCCTACCTGTCTGCCTACCATCCCTACCTGTTTACCTGTGTATCTATCTACCTTTCAGCCCTGCCTGTTTACATGTCTATCAGTCCTGTCGGTTTACCTATCTGTTTATCAGCCGTGTTGGTCTACCTGTTATGACTGTTTCCTCTTAACAGTTGTACACTGAACAAGTCACCAGTGTTTTACACGTTCTCCTCTTAACGCTTTGAGCAGTTACACTGAGCTGGCCTGGCTTTTTCGTGAATGCTGGATCATCTATCCTCTGGAAA
>CM060349.1:4184855-4197355 GCA_030674155.1 Stramonita haemastoma
ACTGTCTCTCCCACAAACAATCAAATCCGCTTTGTACTAAAATGCTTTGTATCTTTTTTAACCATGCGGATTGAATCAAAGATTTGTCATATAAATCTTTCATCATCTTATAAACTTTTGAGGATAGTTTCTCTGAATGAAAATCACGCAGCTGCATCCAGAAACGAACCATTCGAACAGAAACCGAAATAGGCAAAAGGATATCTGCCTGTTTCTCCATATACTAACGAAGTCGAAGTAGTACGCTTTAATCATCCATCCATCCAAAGCCTTTTTATGCCTTCTTGGCATGTAGGGCAGCAACAAAGGTTCTCCACTCCTGCCTGTCTTGGGCCAGTTTCTGAATGGTTCCCCAGGAGTGTTGGAGGGTCTTCAGCTCTGTTTCTGTTTTCTGACGCCAGGTGTTCTTGGGTCGTCCTCGCCTGCGTTTTCCTTCTGGTGTCCAGTGGAGGGCTGTTCGGGCGATGTTCCCTTGTTCCCGTCGGCTGATGTGTCCTATCCATCTCCATCGTCTTTGCATAATGATGGTATCTATATTTTCTTGGTTGCAGAGGGCCAGGAGTTCTTGGTTGGAGATGGTCTCAAGCCAGAAGATGTGCAGTATTCTCCTGAGATTCTTCGTGTGGAATGTAGACAGTTTGTTAATGTCACTCTCTGTCATCCTCCAGCATTCCGAGCCATACAGGAGGGTGGAAAGTACGCAGCTCTGATACAGTCTTAGTTTGGTCTTTGTGCTGTATTGGGATGACTTCCACACATTGTTCAGATTTCTGTAAGCAGTTCTTGCTTTGTTGATGCGGTTTTTGATGTCACTGCTTGCTCCGCCATCATGCCTGACAATACTCCCGAGGTATGTGAACTCTTCAGTTGTTGGCAGATCTTCTCCGTTCACTGTGACAGGAGAGGGATTCTGAACGTTTAGCATCATCACCTCAGTCTTCTTCTGGCTGATTTTCAGGCCTACTTGCTGGGCAAAAGTGTTCAGACGGGATGTCTTCTCCTGGATATGATGGTGGGTGTGTGAGAGCAGTGCCAGATCATCAGCAAAATCTAGGTCTTCAAGTGTTGTGAAAGGGGTCCATCTGATGCCCCGCGGCTGGTCAGCTGTTGTCCGTCTTATCACCCAGTCGATTGTCAGGTTGAAGAGCAATGCCGACATGGGGCAGCCTTGTCTGACGCCGGTCTTTACACCGAAGCTGGTTTCACTGTTTCCTACTTTGCATGTGAAGTTTTTGTAGAAGCTCTTAATGGCTTGGACAATCTCCTGCAGTATTCCATATGCTCGGAGTATGCACCATAGACTTTTTCGATGTATGCTGTCAAAGGCTTTCTCAAAGTCTACAAAGTTGATGTACAGCTGTCTCTGCCATTCCGTGCACTGTTCGATGATGTTGCGCAGGGTGAAGATCTGATCTGTGTATCCTCTTCCTGGTCGAAAACCTGCCTGTTCTTTTCTGATTTGTTGGTCCACTGCTTCTGAGATTCGTTTAATTATTATTTTGCTAGGATCTTGCTGGGAATAGATAGCAGAGTGATTCCTCTCCAATTGTTACAGTTGCTCAGGGCTCCTTTCTTTGGGATCTTCACAATGACTCCTTTTGTCCAGTCTTCTGGTAGCTGTTTCTCCTCCCATATAGCTGTAAAGAGTGGTTGTAGAACCGTGGCTGCAAACTCTGTGTCTGCTTTGAGGAGCTCTGCATTTAGGTTGTCCTGGCCAGGGGCTTTTCGGTTCTTGAGAGATCTGATGGCTGTTACAATTTCTTTCTTCTCTGGTGGAGGGGTGTTAACACTGAGGTCGGCATCAGGGTCTAGTACATCCGCCTCTTCAGTTGGTGGTGGTCTGTTGAGAACTTCGTTCAAATGTTCTGCCCATCTAGCATCTTGTTCTGCTTCTGTGGTAAGGAGTTGGCCCTGTTTGTCTACAATCGGCGTCTCGGTGTTTCCCCGGTATTTGCCACTGACAATTTTGGTGATCCTAAACAACTGTCCTTGTTCTCCTTTGGCGGTGGCCTCTTCTGCTTGGCTTGCAATATCATCCAAGTAGGCTCGTTTGTCTGCTCTTGCCATCTTCTTCACAGTTTGGTCTGCCTCTCTATACTGTTGTTTGTACCTCTCTCTTATTCGCTCAGACTTGGTTTCCAGAACTTTCTTCTTCAGTTCTCTCCTGTTCTCAATGGCCTGCCAGGTGTCTGTTGTGATCCACTTTTTCCTCTTCCTCTGTCTCTGTCCTAAGCAAGTTTCACTGGCATGTGTGTAGGCTGTTTTGACTTGTTCCCACATGATGTTAATACCAGTCATGTCTGGTTGTGTGTAATTTTCAGCATCCACCAGTGCTTGGAACTTGTTTTTCAGTTGAAGGATGAAAACACTCTTTGCTTTGGTGTCACGCAGCTTCTCCACATCAAACTGTTGTTGTCTCAGTTTCCTAGATATAATTATTTTTCCTCAGCTTTACTTTGAGGATGGCAGTGACAAGGTGGTGGTCACTGCCAACATCAGCTCCCCTCTTTACTCTTACATCTAGCAGTGATCTCCTCCATGTCCCATTGATCATCAGGTGGTCGATCTGGTTCTTGTCTCTTCCATTGGGGGAGCACCAGGTAAGCTTGTGGATTTCAGGGTGTGTAAACAGTGTCCCTCCAATAATGAGGCTGTTTGTCATGCAGAGTTCCACCAGTCTCTCTCCGTTGTCATTCATGATGCCACACCCTTCCTTTCCCATGACTCTTTCTTGGCCTGTGTTGTCATTTCCAATTTTTGCGTTCAGGTCGCCCATTACAATCTTCATGTCATGGCTTGGGATATCTTCCAGTTCTGCTTGTAGTTGTGCATAGAATTCGTCTTTGTCTTCTTCTGCACTGTCATTAGTTGGTGCGTAGCATTGGATGATGGTGGTGTTAATGTGTCTCCCCTTCATTCTTATCTTCATCAACCTGTTGTTGATAGGTTTCCACTCCATCAGGCACTTCTCTATTCCTTTCTTCATGATGATGGCTACTCCTTCACGGTGCTGGTTGTCCCTTCTGCCGCTGTACAGCACTGTCTCTCCTGTGTTGGTTTTGCATCTGCCCGATCCTGTCCATCGGCTCTCACTGACTCCTAGGATGTGTAGGTTGTTGCGTTTCATTTCTGCTGTAACGTAACTTGCGCCCTTTTTCCTGTCTCATACATCGTTCTCACATTTCAGAATCCTATTCTGGTCTTGGTTTTGGTGCTCAAGACTTCCATCTTCCTGTCAGTGGCTTCCTCTTGGCTTTCACCACTGTCATTCATACAAGTATCTTTCGATGACTCTGGAAGCCCGTCGCACCCAGTAGTGTTGAATTTCTTTGTTGCTGTTTCTGTAACAATCTTTTTTTTTACAGAACAGGGTTGTTAGCCCTGTGTCCAACCCCCTACCTGGGGGAGTGGTGCCACCTTAGTCGCCTCTTACGACATGCCTGGCTGGCGGGCAGGGACCCTATTCTTGTTATGCTCGCTTTGCAAGTATTCCCAGGGAGTCCCACGGGGTAGTACGCTTTAAACGAAAGATATATTTAACAAAATTTAACTGAAACTTATCAATCATTGCTAGGTTTTTATATCCCCAAACTTCACACCCATACAACAGAACAGGTATAACTATTTTATCGAATAAATGAAGTGTCACATGTGCAGGTAGTTTTTTTTTGCCGTACAGTCCTTATCAAACTAAACATGACTTAAGTAGCTTTATCACAAGCATTTTTCTAGCATTTTGCAAAACTGCCACTCTTGCTGAAAACAATTCCTAAATATTTAAAACTATTTACAACTTCCAAGTTTTTTCCACCGTATGTGAACATGTTACGAGATCTATCACGGCCAAATACCATGATTTTTGTTTTGACTGGATTAACAACAAGCTTCCATTGAGAACAGTAAGCATACAAATTGTCTAAAACATCTTGTAACCCCTTCTTTGTATTAGAGAATAAAATAGTATCATCAGCATATAGCAAAATTAAAAGTTTAACATAGTTCATTATCATTTCTCCATCAGATGAAAGCTGAACATTCAATGGTGAACAATTTCTATCTATCAGATATAATTCCAAATCATTCAGAAACATAGAAAACAAGACAGGAGAAAGACTATCACCTTGGCGAACTCCAGTAAAGCTTTTGAAAGAGTCAGAACAGATTCCATCTTTAACAAAAACAAGCTTTTACATTTTCATACATATTCATGATGATTTTCAATACTTTTCCGTTTATATTTTGTTTTGCCAGTTTATACCTTAAAGCACTACGGCATACAGAATCAAAAGCCTTCTGATAATCAACAAAAGTACAGAATAACGTTAGTTTTTTGCTTAGAAAGATATCTGAAAGACATTTTAAAATGAAACAATTATCTATAGTAGAGGGATACTTTCTGAAGCCTGCCTGGTTTTCCAAAAGTATCTTATTTGTTTCAAGAAATCTTGTCAACCAAATATTTAATACAGAAGTGAACAGTTTTCCAATACAACTCAACAATGTTATACCTCTGTAGTTATCACAGTTGTATTTGTCTCCTCTACCTTTATAAATAGGCTTTATAAGGCCAACCATCCAAACATCTGGTATCTTTACTGTATCTAAAACTTTATTAAACAGTTTGAAATACAATGTTTTAAGCACTAGTTTGCTGTACTTGACATAATCAGAATAAATATTATCTATTCCTGCTGCTTTACCACTTTTCATTAAATCAAGGGCATTTCCCACTTCTTCTTCAGTTATATAGATCTGTTAAGATCATCTGAACTGAAATCTGGAAGGTATTCAAAGGTGATATAATTGTCTGTAAATTGAGACTGACAGGATTTACATCATTTAGCGTTTTAAAATGTTCAAAAAGAGTAGGTAAACTAATTGGACAGTCATCACAAGAGTGCTCTTTTACTTCTTTCCAGAAATCTTTACTGTTGCTTTTTTTCATAGTCTTTAAGTGTTGACTCCATTTTTTCTTTGCTCTCCAACATGTTTTTCTGATGGTATTTTTGTACTCCCTACTGGCTACTTTCAGGAGAAAACGTGTTTCTGGAGTGTCTCTGTGTTTACATACAACTTTGTAGATACAGTCCTCTTTTTATTGAGCATTCTGCATTGAACCACACTTTCGATGGTTTTTTAACACTATGTTTTAACCTATGAACTGGTTTTGTACCAAAAGTAGATTTTGCTGCCGTCATAACCGTTGACGTCAAGTCATCATTAATTTCGTCAATAGTGACGTCTTCCTGCTCAGTTTTAGTAATTAGATTTATTATGTTAAGCTTTGATAGCTCGGAAATAAACGAGTCTTTCAGATTCAGTTCGAATGGCTTTGGTCGTTGTTTTCCTAGGTGATCATGTGTTGTATCTGGAATACTTAAACTAGTGCCTGTATCAACTTCTTGTTTCTGTATGCTATTGTTAGTTCTATTGGACAGTGCACATCAGACATAACAGCCTCAAAGGGTGCTACATAAAAATCATCTAGAAATGGAAAAAAGTCACTTGTACCGAGAACATAATAAAATATAGCATTACCACATGCACAGCTTGTATAATTACCTACCCCCTTATCCCTTCCAAAACGACCATTAAAGATGAACAGACACTGGGCTTTACACAAATCAAGCAGCCGATACCCATAGTTATTGATTCGGTGCTCATCCTTTGAACATCTAGGTTTTGGATCAGCACTACAATCCTCAAGAACATAAACATTCTGATCTACCTCATCTAAATCTGTGTCAATGTAATCATTATTGCATTTGGTATTTGCATCAAAATCACCAAATAACACCACAGGACAGTTATTATATTTACATCTAAGGTCAACAAGAGAAGTTTCAATATCATCAAATAAATCAACACTACTATATCGTGAACCCTCTGGAGGAATACAGACTGCTCCACCTAAAACTGGTTTGTCAAACCCTGTTATCTGTTGATCTGTCAAAAACCATAAAACGTGATCGTGTTTGTTTGCTAAAGTTTTAATGTATTTACACAATGACTTTTTTATTACTAAAGCAATACCACCTGAACGGTTTGATACTTTTTTTCTGCTCAAAATATCAATGGAAAATCCCATTTTATCAAATACATCAACAAAGAAATCCAAATGTAACTGATCTGTCTTTGTTTCAACAAACACCATTAAATCAAAACCAGTGATATAATCCACAAAATCCCTGCATTTTAGACGGCTGCGTAAACACAGACATTGAACAACATAATACTTATACATGAATGTGGCAGGATATAATCTTCATTGACCTTCTTATGACATTTTTTACTTTTTTGATCTGAGTCAAATTTACTCTCAGTCTTGCTTTCTATTATAATATTATGATTTATCTCCGATGATTTACACAAGCATGAAGATACATCACACACAGTTACATCACGTGGCACATGTTTCTGCATAACAGAGCTTAAACTCTTGCACCTACGATCACAGTGTAATGACCCATTTATATTTATTTCATTTGTGATCTGAGAAACACTAGATTCATTCTGTCTTCTGGACATGTTTTGTGAATGTGCAAATTTCGGAAGATGCTGCACATGGTGAAGAAGACGTGTTAATTACATACACAGGCATTGATACTGACGAAGAAACAACATGACTATTAGTAGAATACGAAGCAGAATCAACTACACAATTAACTGAAGAACAACATGAGGAAATAGAAGGATTTCTTACGATTTTAAAACACTGTGGTAAAGCTGTGGCATGAGATGAAAAGTTTGTGGCCAATGGTGAAGTGGAACTCGAAGACAGTGTTAAAGCAGGGCAAGCCGTTATAGAAGAAAAGAGGAACTCACGTGATGAAATCTGGGTAACATTTGTTGGGCTTCTACAGGGAAAACGATGACACTCAACACACAAATTTGAAAGTAAACACCGTGATCCTCCAATGTCTCCCTATTCAGAAGAGGACTGCAGGACCAGGTGCGAAAGTCCAAACTTGCTGTAGTCAACGGTGTCCATGCCAAGTTTGAATAAATCATCGGGTGTTGTCACTGCTACAACGTTGTTTGGGCCAGATGTTCCAGGGGCCTTTTTCAGGTGACACAAGATCTTGCCGTCATGGCTGGTGGTAACTTTTTCTACTCTGTCTTTCATGTCTTTACAGGCATGCAGCAGCTTGGCACGCATGGGGGTGAGGTCTTCGTTGATGTACATATTTTGGTATGATGGTTTGTCCTTTAGCTCAGATCTTTTTCTCATAAGAGCTCCTTTTGATCTTCGAGATGTAAATTTCACCAAAACTGGCCGAGGCTTTCCTCCAGGTGATTTTTTTCCTGTGCAATGTACCACAGAAATGTCATTTGTGGTCATCTCACAGTCCAGGTCCTTGCACATGTCCAATATATTCTTTTCAAGGTCTTCATTGTCACTCTCAGTCATCCAATGATCTTTACACTGTCTCTCCACTGGTACTGTTCTAACTGATCTATTTCATAATGCAGCAGCAGACTTGATCTTTGAACATGCTGGACAATCATGCTGCATTCTTCCGAAAAAGCCTCGGGAAGTGTTGAAAGGGTTATTTTCAAACAATTTTCAAAAATTTTTTCAATATGGTCACATAATCGTGGCATCAAGATTTCTGCCACTGGAACGGCAATCACATCGTTTTCTTTGACTAATTTTGCGTCGCCTATTTTCCTATGGACGCAGTCTTGGTGTTCAGTCCACTGAGAACACGTTCAACAAAGTCCTCTGTTATGTTTTGGCTGGCTTCTGCTGTCTCACGAGTGAGCTTCTTGGTCAAGGTGGCCGCATTTTGTTTTTTGTTGGCCATTGATCTTCTTGACTGAGACATCGTGTTCTAGGCAAAAAAATAATACTCTACAAACACTAGATCTAGATCTAATAGTACCAAGTATGGCGTCGAATACTCACAAACGTCGATAGAACCAACAAAATGATGAAAACTAGATGAAGGACTAATCTATAACAACACTACAGCAGTTTTACTAATAAAGCAACACATAAACTTTCCAAAGAATCACACTATAACTTTGCTGAAGGCTTGAATATCTCCTAAAATACACAAACAATGCAGAGCGTACACAACACACACACACACACACACACACACACACACACACACACACACACACACACACTGGAGTGCTTTCCTGTTTGTTTCTACAAACATGTTTTTATTCTTTTTACTGCATTCTGAGAAATGTGCATCTGTAGAGGTGGCATTTTTCAAAACATGTTTCTTTCATATGCTTCAAGTCCAAACACAGGATGAAGTGAGCATGACTGAGGTGTGGACAGCTCACAGACATCTGTCACTGATGAGCACCACGCCGTCGTCTGTTCCTCCCACAACACATGATCTTGATGAACTCCTCCCTGAACCTCCTCCCGGTCAGACAGTACAGGTAGAAATTGATGGACGTGTTGAGGTCACCAAAAACACTACACAAAATACCAATGAAATATATCAAAGCTCGCTGATAACTTGGTAAGCTAGCTTCATAATGCACCTGAAAAAAAAACGCCATGTAATACAATGACCCAGGCAGAGTCAACACCAGAAAAGCCACAGACACCACAAGGACAGTCACTGACACAGACCTGGCTGCTTTTTCACGAGCTTGAACTTGTTCAGCATCTCCTTGGCTGAGGATTCTGCCGACTGCTTTGACTGACTGATTGAGTTTCCAGATCAGAACAGTGTTTGCCACAGCCATGATGATGAAGGGCAACAGACTGTAAAATACAAAGTCAATATAAACGAAAACCGTTGAAAGAAAATTCGCATAGATTTTATCATCATATTTCGGCTTACACCAACAATTCTCACCTCGAGAATTACAAACTAAATGATGTCCATACAAAAGGTGTGAATACCCAAGGCCAAAGAACACAACGATTCCCAATATCAGCAAACGAACTCTTTGGCGTGTGCACAGTAGGTTGACACGATGTGGCCACACAACAGACAGTGCTCTGTGTACAGTCATACAGACCAGAAACCAGCGCTGATAACCATGCAACTCAAGTACATCCACTGGTAAGTTTACAGGTCAGAGTATGTAGGGCATACAGTCTGATACCAAACACATGTTTAATCCAGTCCAGCAGTGGCAGCGCACAAGATACACAGAGTCGGAAGCAGCCAGAGCAATGAAGTAGAGTTGATGGTGGAGTCACCTGACTTCATCCGTCGCATGATGACGATGGTCATGATGTTTCCAAATAAGCCAAACACAAGGGTGAAAGATTCACATAGGCAACCATTTCGTTTGCTATGCTGTAGATAGCATAGTGTTTATAATACTTTTCAGTAGTGCGGACAGGTCTGTCCACTGTGGTAGTATCATTCCAGAGTCGTCCACAATGGGGTTGTCACTGCAGCACTGAAATTGTCCATAGTGTAATCTGGCTGAAATGAACAAAAACCCCTTAAGAGTTTATCCAAAAAATGTATGTATAAGCTAATAAAGAAATAAAAAACCGACTCACTTTTCAACCATCCAAAAAGGAGCAACACACACACACACACACACACACACACACACACACACACACACACACACACACACACACACACACACACACACACACAACACAATTTATTACAAAAAATCTACATATAACCATCACACCAAGCCAATCCTGGGTATGTGCTACAGTGAGCGCATGTACAAAGGCAGCCAACTTTTTTTCTGTTTTGAAAAAAACAACCAATATCAAAAGTAATTGTAGAATACAATAACAGAATGAAAACATCAGAAACGAAAGAAAAGAAAACAAAGCATAAACAGTTTCAAAAGAGCCAACACATTCCAAGCAACAGAGGACTAAGTACAATGCTGACATCCACCAGTCATCCACAGGTGATAATTAACCCCAAAGCAAAATGACCTGTCCAGAAAAACCAGTGGCCTGGGGGTCGAGTTCAGCCCAAAGCCAGACCCTCCCTCCCCTATCCTGAGCAGCGTTTGGGGGGCGATGCCTGTTTCTCAGACTGCACCGCCAACCCAGGCCCTCTGTGCAAACAGCACTGTGTACACACACAGGAAGCCATCAGGGCAAAAGAGTCGTCTGCAAAATGCAGCAAGGGCATCCTCCATCAAAGTAGGTAAAATAAGGTAAAGGTGTCCCATAACCTGTGTGGAAGTAGGGGAGCGAGGCGTCAGAGATCTCAGCTTCTCTAGGGCCAGCATGCCGAGGGCGGCACCCTATCTCCTCTCCCTGCTGCTTTACCTTCCTGACCATGAAAAAAATTGTATACAATGCATTGGTGACCTTAAATGAAGAAGAGTAAGAAAAACAAGAAGCAGCTTGAAATATTCCAGATAGTAAAGAGGCTTTTTCAGAATCACCATCAACACAGGGCTACCCTGTCTGTGTACAGGTGTGTAGGTGCGTCAGTGTGTACAGATGTAGATACAGGTGTGCCACTGATGCATAGCACATGTGTGCTCTCTCGCACACACCCACACACTGGGACTTGTCAGACATGCAGCCACTGTCAGCAGTGTCACACCTGAAATTCTCTCCCCTTCCTCACCCCCTCCCCAGACCTCACACTGCACTCCAGGTGTGTTCACGCTGTCCACACCATCGTCACAGCCGCCATGTTCCCATTCTTTTTTTTTTGCTGCCTTTTCTTCTGTGATGTTCCCATCCCTGCTGTTCCCAGGCTGCTTGTTTTAATCTCCCCGCCACAGCCATACCCAGATTCTTTGTCTCATCCTCAGGGTCAGAAGTCCACAGGGAGCCCTTCAATATCAGGCCACCATGGAGCCACCTGCCAGAGGGGCGTTGCACTTCTGCTGGGTCACTCTGGTAGTGTTCAGTGGTGCCTGTTCTGAGCTAACATATGCAGGACACCGACTATTAAGCCCCCTACTAACGACAGTATTAGCTCAGTCACGGAGCCAGACTGAGTTAGACGACCACCCGAAGTGGCGACCACCACAGCGTCCCTTCAATGACCGACCCCTTCAACCTCCAACTTCAAAGGCCTGAGCAAGAACACAAGCAAAACATCTCACTTATTCTACCAGTTCAAAGAGTTTTTTCTCCTAGCACAGCTGTCAGTTTTCCCACTTTCAGCTCCTCTCATCTGCTATCTTTTCCTTCCCATCCCAGATGGGGCCAGCTGGTGCTAATTATAGCACGAACTGACACATACTTAGACTAGGTAAAAGGAAAGAGCACACTCAATTTAGCACACTTGACTGAGTTGTGTTGAATTTGCGTGTTGTGCCGGTGAAAAAAAGAATTTTTTGGACTAAAATGCCAGAAAGTCCAAAGAAATCTAAATGGATTTTGCAAAACCCCAAGACCTGTACTGAACCTTCACATGATGGTATGAAAGTAAGACATGTGAATGAATGTAAACACTTAGGAACTGTTATGAAGTTCATTGAAAATTCCATACAAAATGTTATCTCCTTGTACAAGTGTTAACCTTAAAGATCTCAAAAGCAACATAGACTTCGGTATTTCAAACACTAAGGGCTCAGGTTCAATCCCAGATGAAAGCAGGGAAAAGACAGCAGCAGAAGGAAATGTGTGAGGTGTGGTCTAGATGTAGTCTGGCCTCCTTAGGGGGCAAGAAGATTCACTTCCTACAGATGTTCTTTATTCTGTGAAAACTATTAGCCTCCAGCTCTCTCTGCAATTTCCTAATATGCAATTATTAAATTTGGGCTGAAATGGAAAGACTGGATCTCCTGTGTGAACTAGGGTAAATTGAGTTTCTCATGCTTTCTCTTGATTTTACCATTACATAATTGTATGGCTATGCTTAACTGTCCTCTTCTTTTATTCTTTTTTTGCTGTCTCATCTGTAGTGACATCCAGTCCTTGTTCTGCTATTTCCACAGCACTCGTCTCAATCTCTATGTTCCAGCCATACCCACTGCTACTGGATCACTTTGGTATTGTTTAGTAATCTCATCATAGATGCACAGAACACCACCTGTTTAACCCCTACTGATTACAGTAACAGCTTAGCAATGAAGCCAGACTGAGTCAGACACCACCTGGTGTGGTACATCCATTCAATGACCTTCTCCTGTAAACCTCCAACCCCTAAGGCTTTGACACCAACAAGAGACACATCCATTCAATGACCTTCTCCTGTAAACCTCCAACCCCTAAGGCTTTGACACCAACTCAGAATAGGCACAGAAGTGTATGGAAAAGCAGAAACTGAGGTCACCATGAGACCAGATCAATTGAGAAAACCGAATCAGAGAATTTTCTTTTATTGTACAATGATAATCGATGACAATGATGATCAGGTATTGGAGATTCAAACTGCCAACTCTGAGGTAAAACAGGTTCATAGCCAGACCAGGTGGAACTAAACTGAGAGAGATCTTTTCTACATCTTCATCATCCTTACGTTTATTATTTTACACAATATTTTCCTTTTCACAAAGTTCCTAGTATTTGATTTTATTCATCTCTTCTATCCACAATAGTACCTTTCCTTACCTTTTCCAGGGATATTTCT
>CM060349.1:4202355-4217355 GCA_030674155.1 Stramonita haemastoma
TAGCCTGTTGTGCCCAGTGTGCAGTCTTAGAATGGTGACCCGTTTTTCTCTTCCTAGATAGTGTTTGTGTTGATGGTGTTGTTGTAGTTGTTGTAGTTGTCGCTGATTATGTTCTTGTTACAATTTGTTGTTGTTGGAAGACAATCTTCCAAGAGCTTGTGCTGAACACAGCAGACAGTGACAATGAACATGAACTGGCATCAACACAGTACACCTCAGCTGACTGAACACAGCAGACAGGGACAATGGACATGAACTGGCATCAACACAGTACACCTCAGCTGACTGAGGATAGGGCATGAGCATGTCAGTGCTTCATCTGCTCTTTTTTTTGTTTTTCTTAAGGGATTTGGCTTTGGATAGAATGCCTTTATTTTTATTTTTATTTTTTTCATATTTTTTGCTGCCCCGTCTTCTGTGACGTCCCCGTCCTGCTGTTCCCACGCTGCTCATTTCAATCTTCCCGCCACAGCCATAACTAGATTCGTTATGTCTCATCCTCAGGGTCTGAAATCCATAGGGAGCCCATTAATATCAGGCCACCTTAGGGCCACCAGCCAGAGGGGCCCTGTACTGCTGCTGGGTCACTTTGGAGGTGTTCAGTGGTGCCTGTTCTGAGCTAACATACGCAGGACACCACTTACTAACCCCCTACTAATTACAGTATTACCTCTGTCGCAAAGCCAGACTGAGTGAGTCACCCACCCGAGGTGGGAACCTCCAACCCCAAAGGCTTTGACACAAACTCACCACAGGCACAGAAGTGTATGGGGGAACTGAATCTGAGGTCACCAAGAGATCAAGCAATGGGCGCGCCACAGAATCAGAGGTAACTTTTATCATTTCATAATGATCAATGGTGATGAGGATGATGTAATGCTGTTGCTGTGAAAGTGCATCGGTTTTGAGACTACTTGACAGGGTTGCACTCTGGGTTTCTGTCATAATATATCCCGGCATCAAAGTGGCCCGAGAGATACAGACACCTGCAGTGTTGGTCAGGTAATTTGAATAACGCTCTCAAACTCTTATCAATAAGGTGAATGAAGCTCAACTGTGCCAGTTTTCCCACTGAGCCCGCAGCACACTCACTCTGGGTAGGAGCCAGCTGGAGTCCAAAAATCCGTCTGATTCTTATGGGACTCAAACCCAAGACTTTCCAGTTGGAAATCCAGGGCGCTAACCACTACACCATGGCCGCTGGTTTTTATTTATATGTTTTGTTTGCTTATCTTTGTAACAATGCCTGTCACCTTCCTCTCTTCATTAAAGAAACTTACTATGAAGTACTCTTTTAAGATTAACAGCCGCTCCATTTTTTCTGTGTACAAAGACAAGTTTCCCCTTCAATAACCCTTCATTTTACTTTTATCCATTTTTTAAATTTTCTTTTCATTGTAGTGCAATGTTATTATGAAGCTGATCGTTCCTCTTGCACACAGTACTGTGTGAAGTGACATACACTGAGTCAGCAGTTAGCAGACTGTTCAGCACTGAACTATTTCCTGAATGTGTCAGTGCCAACAGTCTCTCTCAACTGGCAGACTCTGGAAACTCCTAGAGAATCTGACTTTCCTTGTCTGTTGCACCATTTCATTTGGTTCCATGGATTTGTGAGAAGACTGTTCCCTGGTGCACAGAGCACTGTAAGTCAGCAGTGAGTAGACTGCTCAGCACTGAGAGAGAGAGAGAGAGAGAGAGAGAGAGAGAGAGAGAGAGAGAGAGAGAGAGAGAGAGAGAGAGAGAGAGACAGACAGACAGACAGACAGACAGACAGACAGACAGATAGACAGACAGACAGACAGATGGACAGACGGACAGACAAAAACACAAAAACACAAAAAGACAAAAAGTCTGGTAGGCAGACAGAAAAGAAATAAATAAATAGACAGACAGGTAGAGAGACAGAGATAGAGACAGAAAGAGGAGCCGATAGGCAAACATATAATTAAGCACAGACACAGACAAATGGAAGACAGACAGACTTGTAGAGAGGTACGATAGAGTCAACCTAAGGGAGGCAAATGCTATTTTACTCTGGGAAAGGAATGGCCATTGTACTGAGTTGTGTCCCTTAAACATTGAGCTCAATTACTGATTATTTCCTTGTTCACGATGTGTATTTGTGGGGTCAGTGTCTCTTTCTTTCGTTCATTTTATTTCTCTCTTTTCTCCCTTTTTCACTGTGTCTTTGTCTCTGACGCTGACAGGGGTATTTGTAACACATAATTATTGAAAACAATATGATAAATATATTTTTCATTATAAATATCAAATCAAATGTTAGCGATATATTTGTTACATGCTTTCGTTTTATCTCTTCTCTAAATGTATTCAAATATGTGTAGAGTTGTCAATGTTGCACTGATTAGAGATATAGTGTAAACAAATTACCTCGGCCAATAGGCACATGCAGGTTTGTTTCTTTGCTTGTTTTTTTCATATTTATTTTACATTTAATGCTGCTCTGCAGTGATGTAACAGTTTCACAGATTATGTGTTATCCTCTGTTCTTATAAGTTTGGACCTTGACATCCTTTCCTTATTTATGATATGAATAAAATGTGTGTGTGTGTGTGTGTGTGTGTGTGTGTGTGTGTGTGTGTGTGTGTGTGTGTGTGTGTGTGTGTGTGTGTGTGTGTGTGTGTGTGTTTATTAATTTACAGAGCAGAACATGTATGTACATATACATATTAACACTTACAAAAATGTATATTTATGATATATACATATATATATATATATATATATATATATATATATATAATATATATATATATATATATAATATTATAATATAGTTTATATGTTTATATGTGTATGTTTAATTATGTAAATGTATCTCTATCTATCTATCTATCTATCTATCTATCTATCTATCTATCTATCTATCTATCTATCTATCTATCTATCTATCTATCTATCTATCTATCTATCTATCTATCTATCTATCTATCTGTCTATCTATCTGTCTACCTCTCTATCTCTCAAATATATGTGTGTGTGCGTGCGTGCTCGTGCGTGCATGTGTGCGTGCGTGGGTGCTTAAGTATGTAGAAGTGTTTGTGCATGTGGGAGAAACAACCATCTTTTGCTTACCTTAACTCTGTTGAAGTATATACTGTTCATCACTAGGTTCAACTTATTCAGAAAGTAAAGGCCATCCTTAAATCTGCAGTCAGACAGTCCATGAGTTATAACTATCATATGTCATGCTGCACATTTCAGGATTTCTAGCTGCTTGTATCCCATGCTATAGGAAGACAAAGGGATATAACCCATCATGTTACGTGGTTTATGCAGTCAAGGGATTACATCCCCTGAATGATGTGTTGTAGAGTGTCAAGAAGCTATAGCTCCTCATGCCATGTGTCATAGGTATTATTAACAGATAACATAAAAAGGTAAAAGAAAGGTAAAGGTGTCCCATAACGTGTGTGATCATAGGGGAGCATGGGGTCAGAGACCTCAGCTTCTCTAGGGCCAGCATATTGAGGGCAGCGCCCATCTTCTCTCCCTCGTTGCTTTACCTTCCCTGACCCTAAAAAGGGAAGGTACCCATTGACAGTTGGGTGAACTGGGAGGACTGTACTGTAGCCAAGGCACACAAACAGTCACCCATCCACAGTAACCACGCTGGAGGCTATTTCACTTTGGCTGGGGGAAGTGAGTGCTCTGACCACTGAGCTATCCCATCCCCATAACAGATATAGCCTGTCATATAACATGTGATAAATGGTCAGCAGGTTATGGCTCATCATATGACAGGCTCATGTCACTGGTCAGGTCATTGTTCTCTGCTCTCTTCACACTTGTCAACAAAGGCCTGATGTAGGCAGTGATGCTCTCAGGTCATTGTTCTCTGCTCTCTTCACACTTGTCAACAAAGGCCTGATGTAGGCAGTGATGCTCTCAGGTCATTGTTCTCTGCTCTCTTCACACTTGTCAACAAAGGCCTGATGTAGGCAGTGATGCTCTCAGGTCATTGTTCTCTGCTCTCTTCACACTTGTCAACAAAGGCCTGATCCTCTCTTCACACTTGTCAACAAAGGCCTGATGTAGGCAGTGATGCTCTCAGGTCATTGTTCTATGCTCTCTTCACACTTGTCAACAAAGGCCTGATGTAGAAAGTGATGCTCTCAGGTCATTGTTCTCTGCTCTCTTCACACTTGTCAACAAAGGCCTGATGTAGGCAGTGATGCTCTCAGGTCATTGTTCTCTGCTCTCTTCACACTTGTCAACAAAGGCCTGATGTAGGCAGTGATGCTTCCAGGGAACTGGCCCAGGCCAACAGATTTGTCAGTGACGTAAGCAAAGTGTTTTCATTGTTTGAAATGTAACATTTAGATCATTGTGATAGATGGACAATCTCTTACCCTCAAAACTTGTACTGTTCAGAAATAAGGAACAAAACAATCACTGAAAACGGAGTATGGCTGCCTATGTGTGGAGGCACCGGAAAACCAGTCATGCATGCAAACTTCTCCCCCAGTGTGTAATGAGGTTCTCTCTGTGATTGACCAAAGTGATGAGTCACACAAAGGTCATGTTCTGGCTGACCCCCACAATGTTATGCTGAGGAATGTCCGACAGCACCAACAACTTACAGTGTTACGTTTCTTTCTGTGTTGACAAATAATCCGAACAGGCCGACACAAATATAAAAACACCTCTAATATAATTTTTTAGGTGTAGGAGTGTTTGAAGGAGATTTTGGTTTTTGGCCATGAACCTGACATTCTGTGCACATGTACCCAGAGTCGTGTCTGTGCACACGTGTTCAAGCATGTGTACACACATATTCTGTGTGTGTGTGTGTGTGTGTGTGTGTGTGTGTGTGTGTGTGTGTGTGTGTGTGTGTGTGTGTGTGTGTGTGTGTGTGTTTGTGCATGTGTGTGTTTTGTGTGTGTGTGTGTGTGTGTGTGTGTGTGTGTGTGTGTGTGTGTGTGTGTGTGTGTGTGTGTGTGTGTGGATGTGTGTGTGTGTGTGTGTGTGTGTGTGTGTGTGTGTGTGTGTGTGTGTGCCTATGCATGTGTGCAGACAGCAGAGCAAAGTGATGGACACAGTGTCACCAGTCAGTAGACTGTTCAGCACTGAAGGATTACCTGGTTTCTCAGTGTGTACAGTCTACCTCAGCTGGCAGACTCTGAACACTCCTAGTAAATCTCCTTTTGTCTTTTGTGTCATTTACTTTTGTCTTTTGTGTCATTTACTTTTGTCTTGTAGATTAGCAGACTCTCTCTCTCTCTCTCTCTCTCTCTCTCTCTCTCTCTCTCTCTCTCTCTCTCTCTCTCTCTCCTCTCTCTCTCTCTCTCTCTCTCTCTCTCTCTCAGATTGACAGAACTGAAAAATGAACGAAATGTATTACTCTTTAGCAGTTAAGCCACACAACATTGCAGTGTAGCTAGGAACAATATCAAGCATGAAACTTACAATATTTAAGCCATGGTTGTGTAAGTGTGATAGGTACAATATATATATATATATATATATATATATATATATATATTTAATACTTTATAGTTGGTGTCTGATTCTTGATAACTATCTTTACATTGTCCAGGCTGCAGCCAGCAGAGAAAGCCCATTCAAAACTGGATCAGGTCCCAAAGAAGTTGTCATTCCCGTTCAGCACGTGCCACTGTCTCTGTGTGTTGTGTGTCAGGACGCTGCTTCCCTTTGGTAAGTCAGGCAAATATGACACGTTCTTCTGGCAACATGTTTTCCTCTTCTTGTTTGATGCAACAGTACATGCATTCTGATTCTTTGCCAGTATCCAGGTTGCTAGAGTATTGTGTGATGTACCAGTACATGCATTCTGATTCTTTGCCAGTATCCAGGTTGCTAGAGTATTGTGTGATGTACCAGTACACGCATTCTGATTCTTTGCCAGTATCCAGGTTGCTAGAGTATTGTGTGATGTACCAGTACATGCATTCTGATTCTTTGCCAGTATCCAGGTTGCTAAAGTATTCCTGGGCAATGTCATCTGATTCAAACATCACAATATTTTGATTGCCTGAATCTTGTCTCGCAGTTTTTCAAACGGTATGTTTCTCTTACTGTTCTGTAATTGATGCTGTACGCGCTTGTCTGTCAGAGAGGACATGTATTCATTCACAGCACCAGTATCAGAACCTTCAACTGTACAGTCAGTGGTCTGTTCTTCATGCACTTAGACACCTCAGAAACAGACACTAGCTGATTTATTATGTGGTTTGACTTCAATTCCTCGGGTCCATGAAGTCATGGTTCAATTTTGGGTGGTATCTGTAGAATTAAAGAGGGATTTTTACCATCTCCCAGGTCAACTTAAAGTGCAGATCTGCCAGGACTTTAGCTTCCTCCTTGTATATGCAGATGCAAAAAATCCAATTATATCATGCACGTTAAAGATCCTGTAGTTCATCTAAGCCTTTGGTGGGTTATGAAACATGAAAAATACCAAGCAAACATCCCCGAAGTGGGAATATGGCAATGGTCATTGTGGGTAAAAAGCAGTTGCATGAGCAAAATCTCATCATTGGTGAACCCCAGAGTTCCAGAAGAGGAACAAAATCACAAAGCCCCCTCAGAAAACACATTGCTCTGCTGTGTGTTGCTGGTTCACCTGGCAGACCCAGTGACTCTGGTGTGGCTGACACACTTGACGCACTGTTGACGCACAGCTCTGTGTACCTGTGTGTTTGACTTGCTTCTCTCTCCACTCTGTGTTTGACTTGCTTCTCTCTCCACTCTGTGTTTGACTTGCTTCTCTCTCCACTCTGTGTTTGACTTGCTTCTCTCTCCACTCTGTGTTTGACTTGCTTCCCTCTCCACTCTGTCTAGATGCTGGAAGCTATTGTCAGACAAGAACGGCGCTTTCAGGACACCCTCCTGGTCACACTGACCACTTGCCTGTCTTTCTTTCTGCTGCCTGCTTCTTTGCGTGGTGTGACAGATTGTGCATGGTGGCCTTTTGTGATGATGCTGAGTGGTGAGTTGAGGTTCAGCACCAGGTCTGTCCTGTCTGCTGACATGGACTTGTCAGCTGGTTTCAGTCTGAAGACATGGACTTGTCAGCTGGTTTCAGTCTGCTGACATGGACTTGTCAGCTGGTGTCAGTCTGAAGACATGGACTTGTCAGCTGGTGTCAGTCTGAAGACATGGACTTGTCAGCTGGTTTCAGTCTGAAGAAATGGACTTGTCAGCTGGTTTCAGTCTGAAGACATGGACTTGTCAGCTGGTTTCAGTCTGAAGACATAGAAACACAACGCTGATGCTCTGTCCTGTGACTTTCGAACTCCATACGACATTGTTGATTAACAGGGTGGTGAAGGTTGTTACTACAAACACTGGAAGACCAGTCGCTGACATTTTGAAGCTTAAATGTAACATGTTGAGAGAGAGAGAGAGAGAGAGAGAGAGAGAGAGAGAGAGAGAGAGAGAGAGAGAGAGAGAGAGAATGACAATGACAATGACAATTATTTTAATGTGTAAGCTTTACAGCCCATTCACATCGGGAAGGAAATCAAATAAAACAATCAAAATCGAACCATAAACAATTCACATCAAATCATCGCGATTGGAAACCATATCTCGGAAATGTTCGATAGTTGTATCATCATCGTCACACCCACACGGAAACAGTACTGAACACTGTCATTGTGATCACTCCCGATCTGTTATTATCTGTGTGGCAGAGATGTGTGCTGTGCCATGGATTTGTCAACATTATTTTCGCAAAACACAAAACAGTTGAGAGAGAGAGAGAGTTTATTTCCTCGTACATTCAATTGCTGTTTTGTATAAGGAAACTCACTCTGTTTCCTCGTATCTTCAGTTGCTCATTTGTTCCGTAGGCTTTCAGACAGTAGGTTCACTTTAGATTCTATTTCTTTTGTTATCCAGGAAGCTTCATTTTTACACACACACACACACACACACACACACACACACACACACACACACACACACACACACACACACACACACACACACACACACACACACAACAAGCGCACATAAGCATTATGTGCCAGTGTGTGCAATTGTGTGCCGGTGGGAACAGAGTGATGACAAATTGAAAACAACATACACGTGGGGACTGGATGTAAAACAAGCACATGAGTGCTTTTTCCAATATCCTCGATATAAAAGAATAAGTAAATAAATGAGGAAATAAATAAAGAAGCAAACAAATGAATACGCACGAATGCACACACGCATAAACACGTGCGCAGACAAGCGCACACGCACACACAGACACACACAGATGCGCACACAGACACACAGACAGGCACACAAACACACATATACACACACAGACATGCGGCGCGCGCACACACACCCACACCCACACCCACACACACACACACAAACAGACAGACAGAGACAAACAGACAGACAGACACATACACGTTATCTTGCTTTTTTTTGTGCCTACAGAGATGTCAGCCAGTGGAGGACAGCTGCATGTGCAGAGGAGGGAAGCTCCCGGTAGAGGTCGTAAAACTGAAAACGAGGCCCAAACGGACAGCCCGGATGGTCCTGTGTGATGTACAGTGTGTTTTACCTGGTTGTGAATCACAACACCTGCTTTAGCAATTAAAATAACGCTATGGCAGTGCTTCAACTGTGCTGAACTTTGATAACAAAAGAACAATAAATTCATAAATAAAAACAGAATGAAAACAAAAAGAAAGATGCCTGGCATAATATTTTTGGTTTAGATTCAGATTTAAAATCTAAATAACTATTTTATTGCAATAAAAGTAATGCAAACTTATTTCACACAACAAAAGAAGCGATATCTTGTAATGATAATATCTCGCCATTGTTGACATAAAAAATGACTGAAAGGTGAAGAAAACAAACGAACACAAAATTTTGTATTTTGCTTAATATTCTCTCTCTCTCTCTCTCTCTCTCTCTCTCTCTCTCTCTCTCTCTCTCTCTCTCTCTCTCTCTCTCTCTCTCCTCTGTGTGTGTGTGTGTGTGTGTGTGTGTGTGTGTGTGTGTGTGTGTGTGTGTGTGTGTGTGTGTGTGTATGTTGTGTGTGTGTGTGTGTGTGTGTGTGTGTGTGTGTGTGTGTGTGTGTGTGTTGTGTGTGTGTGTGTGTGTGTGTATACACACACACAGTGGGACCCGCTTATAAGAAAGTCCTAGGGACCCAATTTGAGGTTTTCTTATAAGCGGGCTTAGTTTTAAGCGGCTTTCTTATATCCGAACACCTGATTACTATTTTGAATGTGCTTTCTTATAAGCGAGCAAAAGTGTAAATGAGTAAAATACTAGCTAACTGCACATTTCATAATGGTAAAAACATAAAACACACTATCTACAATTACTCAAGTTTGTTGTTGTTGCTGTTGTTGTTGCTGCTGCTGCTGGGGTTGTTCTTAAATTGGTTCGTTCTGGTCACGTTCCGTCTACATACGAATGAGATTTTAAATTGTAGCCTTCTCCATGTTTTAGTTGAAATTCAGCGACAACGGTATAATGTTCAAAATCTAAAGCAACTTAAAACACACACACACACACACACACACACACACACACACACACACACACACACACACACACAACACACACACACACAGAGGAATTCTGTGGATTCAAGAACTTTTATTTCTGTAATTATAAACGAAAAACCATGACTAAAATAAAGAAACTTTTTTCGGAAAGAGAATATAAAGTGATCAATGCTTGACTGTTGGCTGAAGATCTTCGGTGTATCACTTATCACAGGAATAAAAATCGTTAAAAAAATCGCAAAGGAACCTTGAAAAGATTGAATAAAAACTTACTTCCAGACACCTGACTGGTACTGGTATAGATAACAAGCTCGAAATAAGTTTTGATTGGGTGTTACCGAAAGCCTACGACTGAAACAGCAGGGAATCTATAAAAAAAACCCTGTCAACAGGATTCCGTAATTCATGCGTTACCTTGAAGATAAAGTCACAAAAACTAACACAAGTAAATAAATGTATCTCATTTACTGGAAACAAATCACACTTGAATGACAACGCCATATGCTCAACAAGATAAAATAAAAGAGGCTGTACTTTTTAGGCGGACTTGTTAAAATTTTTATGCATGTATTGGTTTTTGCTACCCGTTTGACAAGAGAAACTTGGGGCGTTCACTGTGAGGATTCAAGCCACAGCAAAAACATGTTTGAAGTGCTGGCACAAATTTTGAGATCTGAGGCTGGCTTCACCTTTCAATTCCAGCAATCGAAAAGTGGAGAGAAGGGGCCTACAGGCACCTGCCCAAGCTGTTGCGGAAAATACATTCTGTGCATGAGAGTCCATGTAATGCAAATGAATGAGAAAGAAACACAATGTTATTGGAGAAATTTTGCTTTTATGTGCCTGTCTTCAAAACTTGCCAGCCACATCTGGTGTGACATGAGAATTTCCTGAAAGAATCAAGTTGGTATTTTTCGTGGAAATGCCTTCGGTTTGGTGAGCTCCCTTAAAGGAAACTGACTGAAGGAGTCTCCCTATTGCAAAGTAAAATTATCAAAACCGACTAGACTTTCCTATATCCGAGCTAACATCCTTGGTGGGACCAGAAATTGTCGTTCTTATAAGAGGGGTTTCTTATTAGGGAGATTCTTATATCCGAGCTTTCGTAAGTCATAATAACAAACACTTTCGACGGAACAAAATTTTTTGCTTTCTTATAAGGGGGGTTCACTGTAAGCGAGCTTCTTATAAGCGGGTCCGGATATATATATATATATATATATATATATATATATATATATATATATATATATATTTTAGTCTTCGGTCATGAAAGTATTATAAACATTTTGTTTTTGATGAGCCCAGTGTGTTGAATACAAACAGTCACCTTTTCTTTAAACAGAGCTGAATAACTGTAACATGAAAACGTTTATACTGCAACATAACATTGAAATACTGGCTCTGAAACACGCACGCACACACACACACACACACACACACACACACACACACACACACACACACACACACACACACACACTACTTTCCTGTTTGTTTCTACAAACACTTAAAAAAAGTTTTACTCTGTTCTCAGAAATGTGTAGAGGTGGCATTTTTCAAAATATGTTTCTTCCATCTGCTTCAAGTCCAAACACAGGATGAAGTGAGCATGACTGAGGTGTGGACAGCTCACAGACATCTCCTGTCACTGATGAGCACCACGCCGTCGTCTGTTCCTCCCACAACACATGATCTTGATGAACTCCTCCCTGAACCTCCTCCCGGTCAGACAGTACAGGTAGAAATTGATGGCCGTGTTGATATCACTGAGAATATTACATATGATACTGATGAAATACATCAAAGCTGCCTCATAGCCCGATACACTGTGTTCATAAAATAATTGAAAAAAAGTAGAGATCTGAAACATAGAAGCAGGCAGAGTCAACACCAGAAAAGTCAGGGACACCACAATGACAGTCACTGACACAGACCTGGCTGCTTTTTCACGAGCTTGAACTTGTTCAGCATCTCCTTGGCTGACGACTTTGCCGGCTGCTTTGACTGACTGATTGAGTTTCCAGATCAGAACAGTGTTTGACACAGCCATGATGAGGAAGGGCAACAGACTGTAAAATGCAAAGTCCATGTAAATAAATATGTTTGACATAAAATACATATAGACCTTGTCATCTTCGTTTAGTTGACACCAACAATAGGTACCTCGAGAATTACAGAGTAAATGCTGTCCATACAAATGTTGTGAATACACAAGGGCAAAGACCACAACAATTCCCAATATCACCAAACGAACTCTTTGGCGTGTACACAGTAGGTTGACACGATGTGGCCACACAACAGACAGTGCTCTGTGTACATTCATACAGACCAGAAACCAAGCACTGACAACCATGCTTGAAAAGAGCAGCCATTCATGAAGTTTACAGGCCATAGTGTGTACGGCATACAGTCTGAAATTAAACAGATACTCAGTCAACTCCTGCAGTGGTACCACCAGAAGATATATGAAGTCAGAAGCCGCCAGTGCAATGAAGTAGAGGTTGATGGTGGAGTCACCTGACTTCATCCGTTGCATGATGACGATGGTCATGGTGTTTCCAAAGATTCCAAACACAAGGGTGAAGGGATGTACATAGAACAACATTTCGTCTCCAATGATGAAGATAGCATATTCTCTATAATATTTTTCAGTAGTGCGTACAGGTCTGCCCACTGTGGTAGTATCATTCCATGAATCAGTCCACAATGGGGTTGTCACTGCAGCACTGGAATTGTCCATGGTGTAATCTGGCTGAAAATAGATTAAAAAAATTGTTTAAGAAACATCTATCTATATATCTATCTATCCCTTTGTCTGGCGACCGTGGGGGCACCCCTGAAGACCTGACAACCAGTTCCCCCCATTCCTATATCTGGTCTGCCTTTCTCATGGTTTTGTTGAGTTCTAGGCCTGTCCATTCGCGGATGTTGTCCTCCCATCTATTCCTTGGTCTGCCTCTTTTCTTTTCTCCTTGGACAGTGCCCTGCAGTATTGTTTTTGCTAGTCCTTTTGATCTTGTGACATGCCTGTACCTATTAAGTTTATGCTTCTTTACGATTGATGGAAGATTTTTGTAGGTACCAATGGTTTGCTGGATTCACGTCTTTGTTGCTTATATGGTCTCTGTAGGAGATTTCCCTTGTCATATCTATATTCCTGTATGCCTGTGAATCATGGACCCTGACTGCTGATTTGGAGAGAAGAGCACAGGCGGTGGAGATAAGATACTTCCGGAAACTCCTTGACATCTCCTACAGAGACCACATAAGCAGCGAAGACGTGCATAACTGAATCCAGCAAACCATTGGTCCCTACGAAAATCTTCTATCAATCATAAAGAAGCATAAACTTAAATGGTACGGGCATGTCACAAGATCAAAAGGACTAGCAAAAACAATACTACAAGGCACTGTCCAAGGAGGAAGAAAAAGAGGCAGACTAAGGAAGAGATGGGAGGACAACATCATCGAATGGACAGGCCTAAAACTCAATAAAATTTTGAGAAAGACAGAACAGAGAGAGGAATGGATGGAACTGGTTGTCAGGTCTTCAGGGGTGCCCCCACGGTTGCCAGACTAAGGGATAGATAGATAGATAGATAGATAGATGGATAGATGGATAGATAGATAGATAGATAGATAGATAGATAGATAGATAGATAGATAGAAAGAAATATAGATGGATAGATAGATTGATAGAATTTTACTCTCCCATATTAACTTCAAGTGCAGACCTGCCAGTGCCTTAAATCCCCTCATGTATTCAGATATGCAAAAGATCAAATACGCACTTTAAAAATGCAGGTAGCCATTTCAGCATCTCATAGATTACCGAACCAAGAACATTCCCAGTATACATCCCTGAAATCAGAATGCAGCTTCCTTCATTGTGGGAAAAATGGTTGCATAAACAAAATCTTACCATTGGTGAACATAGAAGCTCAAACCAAAGAAAGAAAAATAAAAGGCTTGAAATACTGCAGATGATAAAGGGGCCCTATTTAGAACCACATCAACACAGGGTGTGCAGGTGTGTATGTGTGTCAGTGTGTTCAGATGTATATATAGGTGTGCCCGGCCCACTGATGCATAGCACGTGTGTGCTCTCTCACCACACCCATACACTGGCACTTGTCAGACATGCAGCCACTGTCAGCAATGTCACACCTGAAATTCTCTCCCCTTCCTCACCCCCTCCCCAGACCTCACACTGCACTCCAGGTGTGTTCACGCTGTCCACACCATCAGTCACAGCCGCTATGTTCCCGTTCTGTTTTTTTGCTGCCTTTTCTTCTGTGATGTTCCCATCCCTGCTGTTCCCAGGCTGCTTGTTTTAATCTCCCCATCACAGCCATACCCAGATTGTTATGTCTCATCCTCAGGGTAAGAGGTCCACAGGGAGCTCATCAGTATTAGGCTGCATTGGGGCCACTAGCCAGAGGGGCCCTGCACTTCTGCTGGGTCACTTTGGTAGTGTTCAGTGATGCCTGTTCTGAACTAACATACGCAGGACACCACCTACTAAGCCTCCTACTAACGCCAGTATTAGCTCAGTCACGGAACAAGACTGAGTGAGATGACCACCCGAAGTGGCGACCACCCCCTCGAACCTCCAATTTCAAAGGCCTGAGCAAGAACACATGCAGAACACCTCACTTATTCTACCAGTTTAAGGAGTTTTTTCTTCTGGCACAGCTGTCAGTTTCCCCACTTTCGGCTCCTCTCATCTGCTGTCTTTTCCTTCCCATCCCAACTTGGGCCAGCTGGTGCTGATTATAGCACGAACTGACCACACATAGATTAGGTAAAAAGAAGGGGCACGCAAAATATAGCACAGTTGAGTGAGTGATGTTGAATTTGCCGTTGTGACGGTGAAGAAAAGAATTGTTTGGACTAAGATGCCGAAAATCCATAGAAATGTTAATGGATTTTACAAGAACCTAAGACCTGTACTAAATCTTCACATGATAGTATGAAAGTAAGACATGTGAATGAATAAAAACACTTAGAAACTGTTATGAAGTTCATAAAAAAACTCCATACATAATAGGTCCATCCCCTTGGACAAGTGTTTACGTCAATAATCAAAATAGAAACGTAGACGTGGGCATCCCAAACCCTAAGGGCTCATGTTCAATCATAGATGAAAGCAGGGGAAAAGACAGCAGCAGAAGGACATGTGTGAGGTGTGGTCTAGACTCAGTCTGGCCTCCTTAGGGGGCAAGAAGAGTCACTTCCTACAGATGGCTCTTCTTCTGTGAAAACCTTTAGCCTCCAGCTCTCTCTGCAATTTCCTAATATGCAATTGATATATATTGTTTAAAAGAGAAACACTGTAGCTCCTGTGCGACTGAACTCAGGTATGTTAAAGCTCTGCTTTCAATGGCTTCTTGAAAACCCTCTTTGTCCTGACCTGGGATTTGCCAGGATTAATCATTCTCTCCCATGAATCTTTACCCAGGATTTGCCAGGATTTACACAC
>CM060349.1:4222355-4234855 GCA_030674155.1 Stramonita haemastoma
AGAGAGAGAGAGAGAGAGAGAGAGAGAGAGGGAAAGGGAAAGGGAGAGAGAGAGAGAGAGAGAGAGAGAGAGAGAGAGAGAGAGAGAGAGAGACAGACAGACAGACAGACAGACAGACAGACAGACAGACAGACAGACAGACAGACAGACAGACAGACAGACAGACAAAAAGACAGACAAAAAGACAGACAAAAAGACAGACAAAAAGACAAATAGACAAAAAGACAAAAAGACAAAAAGTTAGGCAGGCAGATAGAAAAGAAAGAAATAAATAAAGACAGACAGACAGGTAGAGAGACAGAGACAGAAAGAGGAACAGATAGGGAAACATATAATTAAGCACAGACACAGACAAATGGAAGACAGACAGACTTGTAGAGAGGTACGATGAGTCAACCTAAGGGAGGCAAATGTTATTTTAATCTGAGAAAGGAATGGCCGTTGTACTGAGTTGTGTCTCTTAAACATTGAGCTAAATTACTGATTATTTCCTTGTTCACCATGTGTATTTGTGGGGTCAGTGTCTTTTTCTTTCGTTCATTTTATTTCTCTTTTTTCTCCCTTTTTCACTGTGTCTTTGTCTCTGACGCTGACAGGGGTATTTGTAACACATAATTATTGAAAACAATATGATAAATATATTTTTTCATTATAAATATCAATTCAAATGTTAGCGATATATTTGTTACATGTTTTCGTTTTTTCTCTTCTCTAAATGTCTTCAAATATGTGTAGAGTTGTCAATGTTGCACTGATTAGAGATATATTGTAAACAAATTACCTCAGGCAATAGGCACATGAAGGTTTGTTTGTTTGTTGCTTTGTTTGTTGCTTTGATTGTTGCTTTGTTTGTTTTTTTTTTACTTTTTTTTTAAATATGTAATGCTATTCTGCAGTGATGTAACAATTTCACGGATTATATGTTCTCTGTTCTTATAAAATTGTACCGTGACATCTTTTCCTTATTCATGATAGAATAAAATGTGTGTGTGTGTGTGTGTGTGTGTGTGTGTGTGTGTGTGTGTGTGTGTGTGTGTGTGTGTGTGTGTGTGTGTGTGTGTGTGTGTGTGTGTGTGTGTGTGTATGTGTGTGTGTGTGTTGTGTGTGTGTGTGTGTGTGTGTGTGTGTGTGTGTGTGTGTGTGTGTGTGTGTGTGAGTGTGTGTGTGTGTGTGTGTGTGTGTGTGTGTGTGTGTGTGTGTGTGTGTGTGTGTGTGTGTGTGTGTGTGTGTGTGTGATTGATATAAAGAGCATAATATGTATGTACATACACATATTAACACTTACAAACAAATGTATATTCATAATGTATACATATATTATATATGTATTTTTTATTATGTGTTTAATTACGTAAATCTATCTCTATCTATCTATCTATCTATCTATCTATCTATCTATCTATCTATCTATCTATCTATCTATCTATCTATCTATCTATCTATCTATCTATCTATCTATCTATCTATCTATCTATCTATATTGTCATGACCCCTACTTTTTTGACTGGCTAAAATAGACTACTACTATACTATAGCTTAAGCTATGACATTCTAGCCATTCTACACAATATAAATAGCCCTTAAGAATATATGCAGACAATGAAGGAGTTGTAAAGAGAAAACAATGGATGGTCCTTAAACCTTAAGCCTGACAACCTATGGGCTAAAATGATCATATGTTGTGCTAAAGGTTTATGGAGTACTAGCCAATTCAATCAGGTGCATTACATAGACAAAGGGTAGTCACCCATCATATTACGTGGTATATGCAGTCAAGGGATGACGTCCCCTGAATGACGTGCTGTAGAGTGTCAAGAAGCTATAGCTCTTCATGTCATGTGTCATAGGTATTAACAGATATGGCCTGTCATATAACGTGTCACTTCATTTTGGTATATATACGTCCAAAGTTTTCTGTTCTTTGGAAGAGTGTCCTACCTCATGAATATTTGTATCCAAGATCCATATTCACATTTTGTAATTTGTTCTCCTAATAAAACTATGTTATTAAAACTTAACAAATTCATAGTTAAGAGTAAAGTTGCATGATATTAATAAAAAGGTTGACTATATTTCTATTTCTGTGAAATTCTGTGTATGAACGTATTATATTAATGCAAATTATATATGTTACATTTGATTTTGTTTTCTGAAGTCCTCCATGCCGCAAGAGGGGTCAAAGGCGAATTAAATCTTGAATCTTGAATCTTGAATCTTGTGTGTGTGTGTGTGTGTGTGTGTGTGTGTGTGTGTGTGTGTGTGTGTGTGTGTGTGTGTGTGTGTGTGTGTGTGTGTGTGTGTGTGTGTGTGTGTGTGTGTGGTGAAGAATATACGGGGCAAGGAAGGGATATCAATGCTACATGTTGTTCACATGAGCATTGTATACTCAGTTGTATGTGTGGATAGAGATCTATGTGTGTGTGCATGAGTGTTTGCATATGTACGTGTGTGCATGTGTGTGAGAGCATGGTATGTGTTCTTGTGCACATGTATGTGCATGTGTGTGTATGCATGTGTGCAGAAGACTTTATGCGTGTAGACAGCAGAGCAAAGTGATGGACACAGTGTCACCAGTGAGTAGACTGTTCAGCACTGAAGGATTACCTGGTTTCTCAGTGTGTACAGTCTACCTCAGCTGGCAGACTCTGAACACTCCTAATAAATCTCCTTTGTCTTTTGTGGCATCTACTATTGTTTTGTGGGTTTGTGAGTAGATTGTTCCTTTCTGTCTGTCTGTCTGTCTGTCTGTCTGTCTGTCTGTCTGTCTGTCTGTCTGTCTGTCTGTCTGTCTGTCTGTCTGTCTGTCTCTCCTCTCTCTCTCTCTCTCTCTCTCTCTCTCTCTCTCTCTCTCTCTCTCTCTCTCTCTCTCTCCTCTCTCTCTCTCGGCACCAGTGTGTCTCAATAGCTACATCAACATCCAAACTAAAGCCCATTCATTATGGAGTACCACAGGGATCCATATTGGACCCTATTCTCTTTTCATTATACATAAATGACCTTCCTCTACATATCAATTCCAAATGTGAACTATTTGCAGATGACACAACCATACATGCGAGCCATAATGACATTGACTATCTCACAACCTTATTACAAAAAAGCACTGACGACCTTGTCAAATGGACTGAACTGAACCACATGTCTATCCATCCCAAAAAAACAAAATGCATGCTTATCACTACCAGACAAAAGCGACAAAATTTACCACATAAACTATTTCCAATTCACATAAAAAGGAAGCAATCGAACAGACCTCTCACCACAAAGTTCTAGGAGTGACAATTGATGAAAATCTCAGCTGGTTCTACCACATATCTCACCTATACAAATACTTGTCCAAAAAAGTCTACCAGTTGATTAAAATTAAACACTTTCTCGATTTTCATTCAAGGAAACTGTTTTTTCAAGCTTATATACAATCCTCAATAGACTATGCTGCAACCCTGTGGGACTCTGCCAGTGCAAATATCATGAAACCATTACTAAGTCTGTATAAACGTGGTCTCAAACTGGTCCTTCTGAAGAAAACAACCTTGCTGGAAGGGGATTATACTCAGTTAAATATCCTTCCCCTACACCAAAGACTAAAATATAACAAAGGCATCATGATGTTTAAGATACTGACAGGAAATGTCCCCACATCCTTAAAAGACAAATTCCCAATGAATCATTCCAGAAATAGGGTAAAGCCAAGTGTCCCAATCCCAAGAATAGACTTGTTCAAAACTAGCTTACTATACTCAGGCCCTACGCTATGGAACTCCCTCCCTGACTCAGTTAAACAGCATCAATCATTAACAACCTTCAAAAATCACCTTCTAATCTACTTGATGAATCAAAAATAACAAACCACACTTCTCCCCTCTCAAACTATCTGCCCTCTCCCTCCTCACTTTTCTCTGATTATGATGCTCTTATAACTATAATCATAAGACTAAGTGAGGTGTGTGTGTGTGTGTGTGTGTGTGTGTGTGTGTGTGTGTGTGTGTGTGTGTGTGTGTGTGTGTGTGTGTGTGTGTGTGAGTGTGAGTTGGGTTTTTTTTTGTTCAAAAACTTGTGCTTTATGGGACTTATTTTGATAATAGATGGTGGGATTGATGTTTTCAGTCATTTAACCTCATCATATTCTCATGTTTGCTCTTTAATTATTTTTGTTGGCTTTATTTGGTTTTGTTTGGTTTTTTGTACTCAAATCAAATTCTTCATTGATTCTTACTTCTTATTTTCGTTTCTGAATGAGTGCCTTTTTATAACATTACCTTAATATTGTATCTCTGTCTTATTTCTTACCTGTTGTTTGATACTTGGTATGGTTTGCTCTTGGTAATTGGATCATTATAATTGTTCTTGTTTTAGTTGAGGCTGTCTTTTTATCTTGATATTATCCCTGAAAGGGGCGGGGACTGGATGTAAAAAAGCACATGAGTGCTTACCTATTATCCTCGAATAAAAGAATTTTGCCTTGCCTTGCCTTGCCTTGTCTCTCTCTCTCTCTTGCTCCTTTTCTCTCAGACAGGGAACAAACACATGGATGGAAATGAACAATGCACAGAATGTATTGTCTTTATTCAGGTGGTGAATTATATCACATTTCAATTACTGTCATATAATTATATCATATCCTCAAGAAAATACGGAATATACATTATTGTTGCATATACTGGACAGTTATCATTTGTAATTATGGTTTATTTTTCTGTACATGTTTAGGCACATGGTTTCAGTTTAAATATCAGATAACACATTACTTTTGACTTCATCCTATATGACACATATACGAGGTAAGTGAAAGGTGTCATCTATTTTGTTGTAGTATTGCCACCTATAGAAAGTCTTCATGTTACAATTGTGTCCACAGCTCTGAATGCTTAATTAATACATACTTTTTTGTGAAAAGTATGCAAAGTACTGCTTCTGGGAAGCTGAAAGCATTTGATACAAAACCACCAACAATTTTTAAAAAGAGCTGCATCACAGAACAGGTGAATACAATTATTACAGAAAGGTTCTACAACACAGTATCCGAATAGGTACATAAACACACACACACACACACACACACACACACACACACACACACACACACACACACACACACACACACACACACATACACACACAAAAATGCACACAAATTAACAAACACACACATACACACATACAAACACACACACAACTCACAAACACACACACAACTCACAAACACACACACACACACACACACACACACACCACACACACACACACACACACACACACACACACACACACACACACACACACACACACACACACACACAGAAAAGACACACACACACACACACCGAAATCTTTCCTATTAGTTTCTACAGACATGGTTTTATTATTATTGTTATTTTTTTTACTTTGTTCTGAGAAATGTGCATCTGTAGAGGTGGCATTTTTCAAAACATTTTTCTTCCATACGCTTCAAATCCAAACACAGGATGAAGTGAGCATGACTGAGGTGTGGACAGCTTACAGACATCTCCTGTCACTGATGAGCACCACACCATCGTCTGTTCCTCCCACAACACATGATCTTGATGAACTCCTCCCTGAACCTCCTTCCAGTCAGACAGTACAGGTAGAAATTGATGGCTGTGTTGAAATCGCTAAGAAGATTGCACACAATAGTAATGAAAAATATCAAAGCTCGCTGATAGTGCGATCCTACATTTACATAAGATATTCTAAAAAATAAAAAGATCTGATTTAATGACCCTGGCAGAGTCAACACCAGAAAAGCCACAGACACCACAATGACAGTCACTGACACAGACCTGGCTGCTTTTTCACGAGCTTGAACTTGTTCAGCATCTCCTTGGCTGAGGACTTTGCCGGCTGCTTTGACTGACTGATTGAGTTTCCAGATAAGAACAGAGTTTGACACAGCCATGATGATGAAGGGAAACAGACTGTAAAATGCAAAGTCCAGGTAGATGAATATTTCTGTAATAAAATACATGTATACCTTGTCACTAGATAGTAGCATACACCAACAAAAGTCACCTCGAGAAGTACAAGCTAAATGCCGACCATACAAGAAGTGTGAATATGCAAGGACAAAGAACACAATAATTCCCAATAATTATCAGCAAACGAACTCTTTGGCGTGTGCACAGTAGGTTGACACGATGTGGCCACACAACAGACAGTGCTCTGTGTACAGTCATACAGACCAGAAACCAGGCACTGATAACCATGCCTCCAGTGTACAACCAGTCAATAACTTTACAGAACACACTATGTTTGTCACTCAGTCTGAAACCAAACGTATTTCCAATCCATTCCCGCAGGGGTACCAGCATAAGATACACGAAGTCAGAAGCAGCCAGAGCAATGAAGTAGAGGTTGATGGTGGCGTCACCTGACTTCATCCGTCGCATGATGACGATTGTCATGATGTTTCCAAACAATCCAAACACAAGAGTGAAAGGATGCACATAGCGCAACAAATCTTTTGCAGCGAGGTAGGTAGCGTAGCGTGTATAATGCTTTTCAGTAGTGCGTACAGGACTGACCACTGTGGTAGTATCATTCCATGAGTCAGTCCACAATGGGGTTGTCACTGCAGCACTTGAGTTGTCCATGGTATAATCTAGCTAAAAATTAAAAAAACAAAAACAAAAGAAAACAGTAGTTTAAAAAAATGCTATTGTAAAAAAATTGAAATCACCCACCATTGAAACCACCCTAGGTGCACCTTTGTACACTACACACACACACACACACACACACACACACACACACACACACACACACACACACACACACACACACACACACACACACACACACACACACACACACACACATCATGATTTAATTCCTTTAAACCCTTTATGGGCATGGAGGATAACAAAAGAACTCAAGAGGAGAAATCTTAAGGTAATACACATGAGGAAATTGTCAATACTTCTTCACCTTCACCTTCGCCTGTCCCGTAGTCCCGTGGACCGTGGGGGCACGACTGAAGATTTTGCAACCAGCTTCCTCCACTCCCCACGGTCCTCTGCCCTCCGTAGTAGGTCGTTCCAGTCAATGCATGTCCACTCTCTGATGTTGTCTTCCCATCTTTTCTCTGTCTGCCTCTTCGTCTCCCCCCCCCCCCCCCCCCCCCCTTACTGTTCCCTGTAAGACTGTCTTAGCCAGGCCACTGCAAATCTTATGAAGTCTGAAAGAGACAGGATAACTTTTTAATATATATATATATAATATATATATATATATATATATATATATATATATATATATATATATATATATTTTTAATACCACTTTATGTCAGCAGATTTCTCTGCGTGAAATTCGGGCTGCTCTCCCCGGGGAGAGCGCGTTGCCACAAGTGCAGCACCTACCCATTATCATTTATTTTTCCCTCAGGGATGGTGTCTAAACACGACACCTGTGTGCATGCTGGTTGTCATCCGCTCCTACCGGCACACGATGGCCTGCTCTTCCGAAAGGCGAAACGGGGTTTAACGTGTTTGCAAGATGTTCTGCGTGCGTTCGCACACGGGGCTTCGGTTTATAGTCTCATCCGAATAACTGACTTCACATCACATTTACACAGGGCTACCCTGTCTGTGTGCAGGTGTGTATGTGTGTCAGTGTGTACAAATGCAGATACAGGTGTGCCCACTGATGCATAGCACGTGTGTGCTGTCTCACGCACACCCATACACTGGCACTTGACAGACATGCAGCCACTGTCAGCAATGTCACACCTGAAATTATCTCCCCTTCCTCACCCCCTCCCCAGACCTCACACTGCACTCCAGGTGTGTTCACGCCGTCCACACCATCGGTCACAGCCGCTATGTTCCCATTCTTTTTTTTTGCTGCCTTTTCTTCTGTGATGTTCCCATCCCTGCTGTTCCCAGGCTGCTTGTTTTAATCTCCCCGTCACAGCCATACCCAGATTCTTTGTCTCATCCTCAGGGTAAGAAGTATACAGGGAGCCCATCAATATTAGGCCGCATTGGTGCCACCAGCCAAAGGGGCCCTGCACTTCTGCTGGGTCACTTTGGTAATGTTCAGTGGTGCATATTCTGAGCTAACATACGCAGGACACCGCCAGCTAAGCCCCCAACTAATGACAGTATTAGCTTAGTCATGGAGTCTGAGTGAGTCACCACAATGTCCCTCCCACAACCGTCTCTTGTAGAAACTCCAACCCCAAAGGCTTTGACACAAACTCACCACAGGCACAGGTGTGTATGGGGAATCAGAACCTGAGATAACCATGAGATCAGAGCAACAGGGGTCACCAAATGAGCGGCAATTCTTATTATGGTATGATGATTAATGGCAATGAGGGTGATGTCATAAAGCTGCTATGGAAGTGCCTCTGCTTTGAGACTACTTGGTATGGTTACACTCTACCCTTAATATCATAATATATGCTTAATATCATAATATATCCTGGTGTCAACCAGACCCGAGAGATACAGACACCTGCAGTGCTGGTCAGGTAATTTGAGTAACAAACTGACATCCACCCTCGTGACCTGACGGCCCAGGACTGAGCCACCAAGGAGGCGCCCCCTAGGGGACCCTGCCCTGGAGTCAACATCAGCGCCGACCCCTGCACTCCACCAGGAGTCTCCTGGACAAGACCACAAACTGAGGCCCCGTGCAAGAACACATGCAGAACACCTCACTTGTTCTAAACAGTTCAAGGAGTTTTTTCTCCTGGTACAGCTGTCAGTTTCCCCCACTTTCAGCTCCTCTCATCTGCTATCTTTTCCTTCCCATCCCAACTGGGGCCAGCTGGTGCTAATTATAGCAGGAACTGACCACACCTAGACTAGATAAAAGGAAGGAGCGCACTCAATTTAGCACACTTGACAGAGTGATGTTGAATTAACCTGTTGTGCTGGTGAAGAAAAGAATTGTTTGGACTAAAATGCCAGAAAGTCCAAAGAAATGTTAATGGATTTTGCAAGAACCCAATACCTAATACTAAATATTCACACGATGGTATGAAAGTAAGACATGTGAAATGAATATAAACACTTAGGGACTGTTATGAAGTTCATATAAAACTCCATTCAAAATGTTATATTCTCCTTGCACAAGTGTTCACGTCAACAATCACAAAAGCAACATAGAATTGGGCATCCCAAACCCTAAGGGCTCAGGTTCAATCCCAGATGAAAGCAGGGAAAAGACAGCAGCAGAAGGAAATGTGTGAGGTGGTCTAGATGCAGTCTGGCTTCCTTAGGGGGCAAGAAGATTCACTTCCTGCAGATGGCCCTTCTTCTTTGAAAACCTTTAGCCTCCAACTCTTTGTACAATTTCCTAATATGCAATTAATACATACATACATACATACATACATACATACATACATACATACATACATACATACATACATACATATATATATATATATATATATATATATATATATATATATATATATATATATATATATATATATATATATATATATATATAGTTTAAAAGAGAAACATTGTAGCTCCTGTGTGACTGAACCTAGGTATGTTGAAGCTCTGCTTTCAATGGCTTCTTGAAAACCGTCTTAGTCCTGACCAAGGATTTGCCAGGGTTAATCATTCCCTCCCCTGAATCCCCACCTGGGATTTGCCAGGATTTACACACAGTAGTTTTCCATCAGGCAGTGACCATCAGTAATTGCTACCACATGCCGAAGCTCTATCGGGCCAGAGGCACAGATCCTGTGGTGAGAGTCTGGAAGTAATTGTAGCTGCTGGTATGTACTTAGAAGGAGGAAAAAGCAGGCTAATGAGCATGTATGCCTGACCTGATTTTGTGATGGAATGCGAAATCTAGGGGCAGTTTGTGTTCAGAGAATCAAATGCAAGATATAATTATACATACATACATACATATACGGTGAACTTTCCACCAAAACCACTACAGAGGCGCACCAAAGAAGAGATTTAAAGACTCTGAAGACATCTCTGTCAGCCTGCCTCATAGACCATAACCAGTGGTCAGTCCTTGCTGCTGACTGGAAGGCCTGGCGACACACTGTGCATCAATTGGTCTCCTCCTTTGAGGACACTCGCAGAGCCACCCTCGAAGAGAGAATGAGGAAGAAGAACATCCCCCCTACATCTACCCCAGAATCCACTTTCCCCAGCAGCCCCTGCTGCTGGTTTTGTCACGCATTGGACTGAACAGCCACCAGCGAGCCTGCACCAGACCCAGACAGTGCCCTTAATCTTCGTTGGGGAAGCCAAACCATGATATATATATATATATATATAATATATATATATATATATATAATATATATATATATATATATATACATATATATATATATATACACACACATATATAAATAATGATAAAAACACGATGGTGTTCAGCTTCATCTCTTTATTTGATAGCAAATTTTCGCTTCTATTCTAAAGCTTCATCAGGCTGAACATATATATATATATATATATATATATATATATATATATATATATATATATATATATATATATATATATATATATATATATATATGTTCATCAGGCTGAACATATATAGCCTGATGAAGCTTCAGAATAGAAGCGAAAATTTGCTGATAAATAAAGAGATGAAGCTGAACACAGTCGTGTTTTTATCATTATTTTAATATTTTACCTCAACTGTGTTCCTAGAGGGAGCGGTGCCCAGCAGAACTGTGGGTTTTTATCAAGTCAACTATATATATATATATATATATATATATATATATATATATATATATATATATATATATATATATATATATATATATATATATATATATATATATATATATATATATGTGAATTAATAAAAGTATATTTCTATGGTAATGTTCCACATTTCTTCTATCTCTTTTCTTCTTTTCTGCTGCCTCATATGGCCTTGTTTTGCATTTGGTTGATCTGTGGTCCAGAGGTAAAAAGCAAAAAGTCCAGGTTTGAAGTGTGGGGCTCTTTGATCCCTGTTTGGGCCAAAAACTGTTACCCCATCCATTAGACCATGAATGGCAGTATGGGTGCTAGTCTTTTGGATGAGATCATAAACCAATGACCTGTGTGCAAGGCAAATTTAACCCTCTTGCATTAGGATTTTCTGAACACAAGTTGCCCTTGATTTTGCATTCCATCACCAAAAAATCAGGTCAGGCACACATGCTCCTTGCCTTTTCCTCCTAAAAAGCTACCAACAGCTATAAATACTTCCAGACTCTCACCACAGGCTCTGTGCCTCTGGCCTGATAGAGCTTTGGCATATGGTGGTAATTGGTGAAGGTCAGTGCATGATGGAAAACTACTGTGTAAATCCAGGGTAATCCCAGGTTGAGACTGGGGGTGGGGGGTGGGGGGGGCTTGGGGGGAGGAGAAGCAATTATTTAAGCCTGGCAAATCTGGGGTCTGGACTAAGAGGGTTAACCCAACAACACAGCATCCATTCAATGACCTTTTCCTGTAAACCTCCAACCCCTAAGGCTTTGACACCAACAAGAGACATCCATTCAATGACCTTCTCCTGTAAACCTCCAACCCCTAAGGCTTTGACACCAACTCAGAACATGCACAGAGATGTATGGAGAAGCAGAAACTGAGGCAACTATGAGACCAGATCAATTGAGTAAGCTGAATGAGATTTTTTTAATTGCACAGTAATCAATGACGATGATGATGATGATGATGATGATGATGATGATGATGATGATGATGATGATGGATCGTGTGTCTGCAGGTTCAAACTGTAGACCACAGGTAAAATGTTCACAGCCAGGACCCTAGGCTTTTGAACTTGTGGAACCAATTAACAAAAAAATCTTTCCAACATTTTCGTCATCCTAATGTTCATTCTTTTACAAAATACTTTAAAAAAAAGTTTCTTTATTATTTTCTTCTTCTTCTCTTCTTTGCACAGTATTGTCAATCCTTTCCCTCTCCAGGAATATCTGATTTCAAGATTTGGTCACAACACTTACACTCTTGTTTAGCACATGTCTTTTCTAATCATTACATATATTCAAAAGAGGCTAATTTATCTTCTTTGTAACTGTCAATATATTTCTTTTCACAATTATTTATAAAGTGAGCTATTCTTACACTTTCTTTCACAACAATATTCTATCGGAATGAGAAGATTTAGTGTTCAAGTTTTTGTAAACATATATTTAGGTGAAACAAATTCTAACAAAAAATTCTTAAAGAAACAACTGAAAACCTTCACCATTAAATCTTTTGCAGAACAATACCAGGTTGTATGTGAATAACTAATAAGAATTACGCATAAAATTCCACATTTCCAACTATCTCCTCAAGAAAGATTCCCTCAGAACATAAACTAGCCTGTTTCCTGAAAACAGCTGGAAAAGATATCACAACAGGACTGTAGTCGACCAACTCCATGCATCTGACAAAAACCTAGTCCTGGCTTTATGAAGATACCTTCAGAGTTCACCCATGAGCCTTTGTAGCACTTTGTGTGCCTTCTGCAGGCATGAA
>CM060349.1:4239855-4242355 GCA_030674155.1 Stramonita haemastoma
TAGAAATATTCATTCAAATATTAACTATGTATTTGTTGACATTTTTAATTTTTCTCTGAAATAATTTTTTTTAATAATATGTGGTGAACTTGTTCATGTCCCAACTATTAAAATATATTCTAAACAAATAACCTCAGGCTATAGGCACATGCTTTTTTTTGGTCATTTTACGCTATTCTGCTGAGGTGTAATAATTTCAAATATTTTTTTAATCCTCTTTTCTTTTAAGATTGGACTTAAGCACTTTTTCTTGATAACAATACGAACCAATATATAACTGTGTGTGCAATCATGCACACACGGGCGTGCGTGCATGCGTGCGTGTGTGTGTCTGTGTGTTATTGAGATAGAGAGTATAACATTTCTATACATATACATATTAACACTTACACCTAAGTATCTATCTATCTATCTATCTATCTATCTATCTATCTATCTATCTATCTATCTATATATATATATAAATATATATATATATATATATATATATATATATATATATATAAAGAGAGAGAGAGAGAGAGAGAGAGAGAGAGAGAGAGAGAGAGAGAGAGAGAGAGAGAGAGAGAGAGAGAGAGAGAGAGAGAGAGAGACACTGACACTGACACATTTTATTGCTTTTAAAGCTGTACAAAGCTCATCAAGCATGCATCGCGAAAGATCGAATCGAACACGACGCGAAGTGTTTGACATGGAAACCATAGCAAACAATGGTTTTTTTGTGTGTTTTTTTTTTATCGGAACTGACAATATTTGTCAGTGACTGTCATTTCATATGTACACGCCAAGCAGCACACTGGTCCAAAGTACACGGCCGTCATCACCCCAGGTAGAACCAGATGAGGTCACGGAGCACCTGCCTGTGTGTCGGGGTACGCAGTTCTGCCAGCACGCCTTCCCCTCCGTAGGTTGTCCAGTTTCGTCACCTCTTCTGTCAGCATGTTCTTTCTTTCTTGTTTGACGTACCAAAATACACAGTCATTTTCATTTTCTGTGTGTGACTTGCATGAGAATTCCAGCACCAAGTCATCTGACTCACAGAGTAATAGATTGTCATTCTCCGTGGTATACAGTGCAACTTTTCTGAAACATTTATTTCTGTCTCTGTCTTTTAAACGTCGCTGCACTGTTTTGTTGGTCATTGAAGATACGTAATCTTTCACTATACCAGCATTAAATCCATCTATTGTTGTTTTCTCTATCCTGTCGTTTGTGTCCAGTTCATCCTGAGAGACAGTGACGTCACATTCAGCTGCACACGGAGTGTCTACTACGTGCTGCACATGCAACACATCTGACACACCCCTTTCACTGTCCGCCTGGTCTGTTTGTGTTGCTGTCAGATGTGTAGGGCTGAAACTTTCTTGTGCGCATGGCCATTCGAATAAAGTGTCCAGCACTGGCAACACATTTGGTAGGGCATCACTGGATGTCTGGCCACTCACTTGATTTTGCTGCTGTTGCTGTTGTTGCTGTTGTCGTCGTTGGTCTCGTCGTATCTGGCTTGGTGGTTTACGCCTATAGTACTGAGTCTGGCTGTTTCGGTTGAGCACTGGGTCTGCCATATTTGATGTCACTGAGGGGCTTGCTGGCTTGAGTCGTAAAACGACAACAGTGCTGTCGTCTTCGCCACCACACACCTTCCAACTCGTTAGTGCATTGTTTGTAAGCAGGGCACTTAGCATTGTTTCCACAGTTGTTGGAAGTCCAATAACTGGCATGGTGCTGTAGTAAACGGGAAAATTGACTGCTGCTGTTGCAAACCGCACCCTGTCGCTTCGCGTCCCGTCACGTGCCCCCCGAGAGAGAGAGAGAGAGAGACAAGGCAAGGCAAGAGAGAGAGAGAGAGAGAGAGAGAGAGAGAGAGAGAGAGAGAGAGAGAGAGAGAGAGAGAGATAACTCTGAACTCTGAACTCTGAAATTTAATGTACTTCGGCCTTGGGCCACAATACATGGTTGGCGTAGGAGAGATTGACAATACCACAGCGTGGGCAAAAATCCAAAGAAAATAATACAACTAAGCTCAGTTTATATGCAAGGACTAATGAAGACAATGCACAAATACATAATAAGACAAGTGAATCAAATAAAATTAGCAAGTGTACCTTCCTTATGACTAAAAAATCATACGTATAGCTGCTCAAAATCATATCATAACAATAACCCTTGCCATCGTTTGTAACGTAACATTCTAATACAACAATTTTTTCCTCTTATTGATTGCGTGAAAGATATATCTAGAGAGACAGTAATTTTTGTCTCTGTTTTCAGCTTTAAGTAGATCATGTAACGGTCTATCAACACAATCGCTTAAAAATTTAATTCTTAAATCATTATACATGAAACACTCATAAAAGAAATGCTTTTCGTCTTCAACTTTAAGTTTACAAAATGGACATTCTTTCTTTTGATTTTGTTCACTATATCGATGTACATTGTTGTTCAGTGGCAAAACATTACATCTCACCTGTGACACAGCTACTCTAAAGCAGTATGTATC
>CM060349.1:4246330-4253830 GCA_030674155.1 Stramonita haemastoma
CGTGCGTCCATGCATGCATGCATGCATACATACATACATACATACATACATACATACATACATACATACATACATACATACATACATACATTCATACATACGTAGTACGTACGTACGTACGTACGTACGTACGTACGTACGTACGTACGTGCGTACGTACATACATTCATACGTACGTACGTACGTACATACATACATACATACATCATACATACATACATACATACATACATACATACATACATACATACATACATACATACATACATACATTCATACATACATACATACATACTTTGTTTGCATGCGTGTTCGTTCGCATCTCGTGCGTGCGCGAGCACAGACACACGTACACACACACACACACACACACACACACACACACACACACACACACACCACACACACACACACACACACACACACACACACACACTCACACACTCACACACTCACACACTCACACACTCACACACTCACACACACGCACGCACACACACGCCACACACACACACACGCACACACATACACACACACACACATGCGCGCGCGCACACACACAATCAGATGCACACAGAGATACGCACGCACGCACACACACACACAGAATATGAACGCAGCAAACAGACACAGACAACATAGAGAGATACATACATTACATACATACATACATACATACATACATACATACATACATACATACATACATACATACATACATACATACATACATACATACATACATACATACATACATACATACATATATACATACATACATACACACACACACATACATATAGACGTATGTACGTACGTACATATATACACATATATATGCGCACACACACACTTGCGTGAGTGTGCATGCACACATACTCACTGACATTCCGACAGTTCGACATTCAGACAGACTAGCAGACAGACAGACTGACAGACAGATAGACAGACAGAGGGTGAGTGTTTGTGATGGTTAGATATATGGACCAACAGTCAGACAGACAGACAAACGGAGTGCATGCAGACAGACAGACAAACTATTGACATGAAGACAGTTTTGATGTGTTCAAAATTGATGGCCGTCAATACTGGGCAGTAATGACTAAGCTGAAACCTATATAAAGACCACACAGTGTGTCTTCAGTTAGACAGTGTTGTCAGCTCTGAGTCACCAGCACTTCACTTTACTCTGAAGTACAAACACTTGTAGCAACGTCAGTGACGGGTTTGGTTGTTATTGCAGTCGTTGCAGTTGTTGTTGCAGTTATTGTTATTGCTGTTATTGGTGGTAGTGGTATTGTCTTTGTTGACCAAAACAGCCTAGGTCTTTCATAGGCTGTAGTATTTGTAGTATTACTTTTGAACAATGTGTATTGTTGAAGGGGGCGGGATAGCAAAGTGGTCAGAGTGCTTGCTTTCCCCCAGTCAAGTTAAGCAGCCTCGAGCATGGTTACCAGTTGGATGGGTGACCCTTTGTGCGCCTTGGCTTCAGTACAATTCCCCCCAGTTCACCCAGCAGTAAATGGGTACTTGCCCTCTTTAGGGGCCAGGGAAGGTAAAACAGCGAAGGAGAGGAGATGGGCGCCGCCCTCAACATGCTGGCCCCTAGAAAAGATGATGTCTCTGATGCCTTGCTCCCCTACGACCGCCTAGGTTATGGGACACCTTTACCTTTACCTTTACCATTGTTCACGGCAGTATAAGTAGATACAAGTCACATGGAGGCACAATCAACACATATATAAGAAGGGATGTCACATACAAGTAGATATAAAAAATAATTGTGTATATCTTGTTTTGTGCCTGCAGAAAGTACATTCAGTGCTGCAAAGGTGAACTCTGAAGGTATCTTCTTAAAGCCAGGACTAGGTTTTGTCAGATGCATGGCATTGATTACCTACAGTCCTGTTGCAGATTTTTGCCCAGCTCTTTTCAGGAAACAGGCTAGTTTCTTTATTTAGGAAATATTTTTTGGGAGATAGTTGACATTGTGGAATTTTATGTGTAATTTATTTGGGGCTTTTTCACGATACAACCTGGTACTATTCTGAAAAGTGTTTAGTGGTAATGGTTGGGTTTTTTGTTCTTTCTTTAAAAATTCATCGTCAGATTTTTTTTAAAGAGATGTTTGTCAAAATCTTGGACATTAAATCTTCTAAGTTGGATAGAATAAAACAGTTTTGAAATGAAGGGTGCAAAATGCTCATGTCGTAAATTAAAGTGAAAGGAAATATATTGACAGTTGGAAAGAAGGTGACTCAATGTGTGTAAATAAACGTAAGTAATTAGGAAAGTTATGATTGTGCTAAACGAGAATAAAGATATAGTGATCAAATCTTGAAAGAAAATATTCCTGGAGAAGGTCAGGAATGATAATACTGTGAAAAGAAGAGAGGAATAAAAAGAAATAAAAGGAACTTTTAAAATGAACAGGTTTTCTAAATAAATAAATAAAAAATAACATAAGAATGATGAAAATGTCGGAAAGATATTTTAAATTTCGTTCCACTTGTTCAAAAGGCTAGGGTCCTGGCTGTGAACCTGTTTTACCTGGGTGGGCAGTTTGAACCAGTGACACCTGATCCTCATCATCACTGAATATCTTATAATAAAAAGAAATCATCTCATTCAGCTTTTTCAATTGATCTGGTCTCATGGTGACCTCAGTTTCTGCTTCCCCATACACTTCTGTGCCTGTTCTGAGTTGGTGTCAAAGCCTTAGGGGTTGGAGGTTTACAGGAGAAGGTCATTGAAAGGGTGTTGTGGTGGTCACCACCCCATTTGGCCTCTCACTCATTCTGGGTTCACAGCTAAGCTACTACTGTCTTCAGTAAGAGGTTCAGTAGGTGGTGTCCTGGGTATATTAGCTATTAGCTAGGAAAACTTATCATCACCAAAGAAACCCAGCAGCAGTAGGTATGGCTGGAATGGAAAGATTGACATGAGGGCCATGGAAATAGCATAACAGGGACCAGATGTCACAACAGATGCATTGCACTCTATTCCATCCTATTCTATTCTACCATAAGCCACTATAAATCATGGATCTATTCTATTCTATTCTATTCTATTCTATTCTATGATAAGCCACTTTAAGTTACTGCAGATTTCTTTGCATGAGATTCGGGCTGCTCTCCCCATGGAGAATGTATCACCATAAGAGGAGCACCACCCATTATTTTTGTTGTTGTTTTCCTGTCTATTAGTGTATTTGTTTCCCCATAAATGTGGCTTTTTTCTAGAGAATTTTGCCAAGGGCAACACTTTTGTTGCCGTAGGTTACCTCCCCTGAATCCTGACCTGGGATTTGCTGGGATTCACAAACAGTAGTTTTCCATCATGCAGTGACCTTCACTGATTGCTACCATATGCCAAAAGCTCTATCAGGCCAGAGGCACAGAGCCTGCTGAGAGTCTGGAAATAACTATAGATGCTGGTATGTACCTAGAAGGAGGAAAAGGCAAGTGAGCATGTGTGCCTGACCTGATTTTTTTGTGATGGAATGGGAAATCTAAGGGCAACTTGTGTTCAGAGAATCCGAATGCCAGAGGGTTAAACTTGCGTTGCACACAGGTCATTGGTTTATGATCTCATCCAAAAGACTAGCACCCATACTTCCCCCCATGGTCTAATGGATGGAGAAACGTTTTTGGCCCAACAGAGATCAAAGAGCCCCACACTTCAAACCTGGAGTTTTTGCTTTTTACCTCTGGACCACAGATCCACCTAAAACAAAACAAGGCCAGATGAGGCAGCAGAAAAGAAGAAAAGAGAGATAAGAAAAGTGAACCATAGCTGTATAAATGTACTTATATATATATCTATATGCATATATCTATATATCTATATATCTATGTGTATATATGTATATAAAATATACATAATATATCTATCTATATAGATAATATTGGGTGCAGGATAGCTACATGGTCAGTGCGCTGGCTTTCCCCCAGTCAAGTTAAGCAGCGTCCAGCGTGGTTACCAGTTGGATGGGTGACCATTTGCACGCCTTGGCTTCAGTACAGTCCCCCCAGTTCACCAAGCTGTACATGGGTATCTGCCCTCTTTAAGGTCAGGGAAGGTAAAGCAGCGAGGGAGAGGGGATAGGCGCCACCCTCAACATGCTTGCCCCTAGAGAAGCCGAGGTCTCTAATGCCTTGCTCACCTACAACCGCCTAGCCTATGGGACACCTTTACCTACCTTTATATACATATTTTTTTCTTGTATTTGATTCTCTGAACATTAATTTCCTTTAGATTTTGCATTTTATCACAAAATCAGGTCAGGCACACATGCTTGCTTGCCTTTTCCTCCTTTTAAGTACATGCCAGCAGCTATAATTGCTTCCAGACTCTCACTGCAGGCTCTGTGCCTCTGGCCTTATAGAGCTTTGGCATATGGTAGCAATTAGTGATGGTCACTGCCTGATGGAAAACTACTGTGTGTAAATCCCAGCAAATCCCGGGTGGGGATTCAGGGGAGGGAATGATTAATCCTGGTAAATCCTGGGTCAGGAGAAAGAGGGTTTTCAAGAAGCCATCAAAAGCAGAGCTTCAACATACCTGAGTTCAGTCACACAGGAGCTACAATGTTTCTCTTTTAAACAATATATATTAATTGCATATTAGGAAATTGCAGAGAGAGCTGGACACTTAAGGTTTTCACAGAAGAAGGAACATCTGTAGGAGGTGAATCTTCTTGCCCCCTAAGGAGGCCAGACTTCATCTAGACCACACCTCACACATTTCCTTCTGCTGCTGTCTTTCCCCTGCTTTCATCTGGGATTGAACCTGAGCCCTTAGGGGTTGGGATGCCCAAGTCTACGTTGCTTTTGTGAGTGTTGATGTGAACACTTGTGTAGGGGGATGGAAGCATTTTGTATGGAGGTTTTTATGAACTTCATAACAGTTCCTAAGTGTTTATATTCATTCACATGTCTTACTTTCATACCATCATGTGAAGATTGAGTACAGGTCTTAGGTTCTTGAAAAATCCATTAACATTTCTTTGGACTTTCTGGCATTTTAGTCCAAATAATTCTTTTTTCACCAGCACAGCACCCTTATTCAACATGACTCAGTCACGTGTGATAAATTTAGGTACCCCTTCTTTTTACCTAGTCTATGTGTGGTCAGTTTATGCTATAATTAGCACCAGTTGGGGTGGGATGGAATGAGATGAGAGGAGCTGAAAGTGGGGAAACTGACAGCTGTACTAGGAGAAAAAGCTCTTTGAACTGGTAGAATAAGTGAGATGTTTTGCATGTGTTCTTGCTCAGGCCTTTGAAATTGGAGGTTCTAGGGGGTCCATCCTTGAGGGGACGTTGTGGTGGTCGCCACTTCCGGTTGTCATCTTACTCAGTCTGGTTCCATGACTGAGCTAATACTGGCGTTAGTAGGGGGCTTAGTAGGTGGTGTCCTGCGTATGCTAGATCAGAACAGGCACCACTGAGCACCACCAAAGTGACCCAGCAGAAGTGCAGAGCCCCTTTGGCTGGTGGTCCTACAGCGGCCTAATATTGATGGACTCCCTGTGGACTCCTGACCCTGAGGATGAGACATAACAATCTGGGTATGGCTGTGGCGGGGAGATTAAAACAAGCAGCCTGGGAACAGCAGGGATGGGAACATCATGGAAGATGAGGCAGCAAAAAAAAAAAGAATGGGAACACAGCGGCTGTGACCGATGGTGTGGACAGTGTGAACACACCTGGAGTGCAGTGTGAGGTCTGGGGAGGGGGCGAGGAAGGGGAGAGAATTTCAGGTGTGACATTGCTGACAGTGGCTGCATGTCTGACAAGTGCCAGTGTATGTGTATGGGTGTGGGTGAGTGAGTATAGACGTGCTATGCATCGGTGGGCACACCTGTATCTACATCTGTACACACTGACACACATACACACTTGCACACAGACAGTGTAACCCTGTTTTGATGTGGTGCTAAATAGAGCCTCTTTATTATCTGGAATATTTCAAGCTGCTTCTTGTTTTCCTACTCTTCATTTTAGGCTCACCAATGCCTTGTACTGGTATACAATTTTTTTATGGTCAGGGAAGGTAAAGCAGCGAGGGAGAGGAGATGGGTGCCGCCATCAGCATACTGGCCCCTAGAGAAGCTGAGGTCTCTGACACCTCACTCCCCTATTTCCACAAAGGTTATGGGACACCTTTACCTTATTTTACCTACTTTGATGGAGGATGCCCTTGCTGCATTTAGCAGACGACTCTTTTGCCCTGATGGCTTCCTGTGTGTGTACAAAGTGCTGTTTGCACAGAGGGCCTGGGTTGGCGGTGCAGTCTGAGAAACAGGCATCGCCCCCCAAACGCTGCTCAGGATAGGGGAGGGAAGGTCTGGCTTTGGGCTGAACTCGACCCCCAGGCCACTGGTTTTTCTGGACAGGTCATTTTGCTTTTGGATTATCACCTGTGGATGACTGGTGGATGTCAGCATTATACTTAGTCCTCTGTTGTTTGGAATGTAGTAGTAGTAGTAGTAGTAGTAGTAGTAGTAGTAGTAGTAGTAGTAGTAGTAGTAGTAGTAGTAGTAGGCACCCATCAGTCTCGGAAGACTATGGAGTTGTGCTCTAGTCTTTAGATCGCAAAGCCTGGGTAAGTAAGTATGGAGGGCAAGCTGTTACCCATGCAGCAGACACCCCCCCCCCCTCTTCACGCCACTGGAATGATCCATTGGAAAGGCAATGGTTCCAGTATTGTCACAGGAGCCACTAGAACGTTGCCATATACAGCCCTGAGCCTCCCTGGGACTACAACTCCCCGATTTTTCCTAAGGGATGGTGTCCAAACACAACACCTGTGTGCATGCTGGCTTCTTTTTTTAAATTTTGTCATCCGCTCCTACCGGCACATGATGGCCTGCTCTTCCGAAAGGCAGAACAGGGAAAGGCAGAACAGGAATTTAACGTGTGCGCAAGATGTTCTGCGTGCGTTCGCACGGGGCCTCGGTTTCTAGTCTCATCCGAATGACTGACATTCAGTTCGATTTTTTCGTCAAACTGGGAAGAAAGGGCGAGTTTGGGTACGAACCTAGAACCTCAGGTTTACTTGTTGGCAGGCGAGCGTCTTAACCATCCTGCCACCTTCCTCCCTTTGGAATGTGGTGGCTCTTTTAAACATGTTTATGTTTCGTTTTCCTTTCTTCCGTTTATGCTATGATAATTCATGGTGTCATTTCTTCAGTTTCTTTTACTATGTCTTTCAAAAAGTATATTTTAAAAATGGCTTCTGTTGCACATGCACTGACAGTGGCTCATGCCTAATAATGTTGGTTTGACATACTAGTTACAGTAGCATTTTTGTGATGAGAAATATTTTGTAGTGTGTGTGTGTGTGTGTGTGTGTGTGTGTGTGTGTGTGTGTGTGTGTGTGTGTGTGTGTGTGTGTGTGTGTGTGTGTAATAAAATACTGTGTTTCTGGGATGATTTTAACATTAGGATGAATTTCTATTTTTGATACATTTGTTTTATTCTTTTTGGATTCCTA
>CM060349.1:4258830-4276330 GCA_030674155.1 Stramonita haemastoma
GGCTGAAAGGTAGATCGATAGATAGATAGATAGATAGATAGATAGATAGATAGATAGATAGATAGATAGATAGATAGACAGGTAGACAGGTAGACAGGTAGACAGGTAGGTAAACAAGACAGGTAAACAGGCAGGGCTAATAGGCCGACAGGTAGACAGGTAGGCAAACAGACAGGTACTAAGACTCACCCAAGTCAGCCTTTACCGCAGCTGTTGACACCTGGCCCACAATGGAGATCATTAGGAACAAAACCATCATTGTCTTCACGTCCATGGTTCTGGGGATACACACACAGGGAACACTGTAGCCACACATGTCATGTTCTATAGTTCTGGGGATACACACACAGGGAACACTGTAGCCACACATGTTCTAGAGTTCTGGGGATACACACACAACAAACACTATAGCCACACATGTTCTATAGTTCTGGGGATACACACACAGGGAACACTGTAGCCACACATGTTCTATAGTTCTGGGGATACACACACAGGGAACACTGTAGCCACACATGTTCTAGAGTTCTGGGGATACACACACAGGGAACACTGTAGCCACACATGTTCTAGAGTTCTGGGGATACACACACAGGGAACACTGTAGCCACACATGTTCTATAGTTCTGGGGATACACACACACGGAACACTGTAGCCACACATGTTCTATAGTTCTGGGGATACACACACAGGGAACACTGTAGCCAAACATCCGGAACACACTTTATAAATCTGATCCACTTTTTGCAAGAGCAGGTTATTGTGTGACAGTGGGAATGGATGACAACATTTTAATAAATAGCATGCATATGGGGACTGAACATGGAAAGCACATGAGTGTTTATTCCATTATCCTTGCCATGAAATAATAAATCAATCAATCAACAATTGACAGATAAAAGTTTTCTGTGTATAAATCCCCCCCCCCCCTTGAATATGTAATGCATTCACCTTAGTGTTGTAAAAACAGTCACCTATGAGGCAAAATCTCACATTTTGGTGAACCCTGGAGCTCTAGCAAAGGAACAAACAAAAATTACAAGAACTTATCACTTCAAAACACTCATTTGGCTACATGAAATTACTCAATGAAAATCATACAGAGATCCCCCATACACTTTAACATATACACACTGCACCTCACAATTTTTTTTTTTAACCATAAATTTTAATATTACCATACTTACAGAGTACAGTCAGAGACTGGAGAACCTCAGAAGTTGTTGACTGTGTGAGATTGTCGTCAGAGCTCTGAAGAACTGCTTTGAAGATAGTGAACTCTGCATTTCAAAAATACATTCAAAAAGTATGTCAAATATTGGAAACAGACATATAAATGTATACTCTGTTATTTGGGTCAACATGTATAGCTAAAAGTAGAAAATGAACAAACAAGACTCAGCAAATACCAAATGTATCTTGTTCCAAACCGATACTGTATACATTATATTGAATTCAGAAATGACACAATTCATCATCTAAATATAGACAAAATGTCCAGACTGCTAGTACATATAGATCTTGAGAATGTGTTTTATTCTTTGAACTGGCAATGTGTGTTCAATGTACTAGGAACAGTGTGGACCCAATGAGGGCATCTGTATATGAACAAGTGTTCTCACACACACACAAATGAAACCACCCATAATTATAAATGTCCAGGCAACACCGTGGTTTTTGACTGAGCAAAGCTGTAGACAGAGCAGACTAATACCAATGTGTCTTGTTGCATCAAATGCAGAAATGCTTGATAATTATAATGAAAGAAAAGGATACACAGGGCATTTATATCACAAATATAGAATGTAGAATTGCAGAGGTAGAGATGAGATGCACATTATGAATACTGGCAATCAAGAATCCTATGAAAAATCACTAACAATACGTTATACATTTAGACAAGTTTGTAGATAAAGAGAAACCACAGACACTATGGCTTAGAAGCAGAAAAACAAAATGACATGAACACATGCAGCACTTAAATATGATCTGGAATCTTTTTTTTAATATAATAATAATAATAATAATAATAATAATAATAATAATAATAATAATAATAATAATAATAATAAAGTAAATAAATAAAAAAGAAAACCCTTGTTTGCTTGGGACCTTACAGATAAAGGGGGGAAAATCTTAAGGAAAAGATCACAAAATTCAGGGAACTATTCTAATGTGGCTGAGAAAAATGCTTACACCTTTTTGAAAAGTGACATTATTGGATTATTTATTTGGTCAAAATCAGTGTACGTACTCATGTTATTTTTAAGCCCACTGACTTCTAATTTCTTTCATAAAAAGGACTAAAAACAACGTACTTAAGGCGAGTCTGGAATGACAAAGAGGAGAGAGTTACCTCAAAGACTGTAATAACAGATTTTCAACAATAAGATATTACTCTGTCAAATTCAGGCGCTGATGCGCTCAGATATACACAGATTGGTCTATTCAAAGCTATCACACAGAAATAGAAACACATGCTTCAGTAACCTTTCCACCAACAGAGGATACACAAAAATGCATTATCTGTACAGAAATTTGGATGACAATTCCTTTCAAAAGCATGTGTTACTGGTATACGGTTTATTATGTTAGCAAGTCAAAGTACTGGCTCACATAAAACTCTGCCAGAACATTGTGTAGTGAAAATGAAGGCTCTGAATATTTCCTTCTACTTTTGTGGTTTGGAACAGAAAGAATCCACAGAATTTCAGTTTTCATCAATAGAAATGGAATGCTCATAATAGTTTATGATTTTATCAATATTGCTCATAATAGTTTATGATTTTATCAAGAGATATAACGCAAAGGCTGTTTTTTTTCTATCCTACATAGGGAGTGCAATGATTATTTAAAACTATTTTTGAGAAGATTTCATTATGGGTTTGCTTGCAAACAATCTTGTTCAACTTTCAACAAAACTGAAAAGATTGTTATTCCGTATCAAAAAGGTTGCCTTTTTGTACTCTAATATCTTAATTATGGATAACTGGAAACAAAATTGCTGTTAAAAATTAGCAGAAAAATTTGAATGCGGTATTGCATGGAATACCTGTTTCACTTTCTTTTTAATAGATTGTTGAGAATATAAAGTTACATGGCCTCAAATGAGAACTATTCACATAATTATTGCTACTGATGTAGCATTAAAAGAAACTGGATTCCCAGAGAGTCATGTTGATAGGCTTTACAAAACCAGGAGAAACAGAATGTTATGTACGTTTTTGAGGCATAAATTTATAACACATGTTGGAAGTTACTGAGTGCTTTTTTGACACTGTAATATTCATCTACTGAAGACCTGATTTTGACAGAATTAGATAATTTTATTACATGTGATAAAGAAGTTCATATTGACAACACTGTTTATCACATAACTCATTTCAGCAAGTAGTACATGTACAAGATTCTAAAGGAATCAATCTGTATCAAAGCACTGAAAGCATGGTACAAGACAAGAGAAACTTTTAGCAAGACAGAATAAAGATCAAATTAGTTTGATATTTATTGCATAAATACATCATATTTATATTTGAGGACTGAAATAACAGTAAGATACTTTACATTTTTCTGTAGATAAGTGTTGTATGGGTTTTATGTCACTATAAGTCCTTTCCAGGCGTATTTACTCAGTCACAATGCAGATTTAGAGACAATATGTAAAGTTAGTATGATATTCTCAGTATGACAGCTGCAGAAAAAATGCTAAGAACAGCAGATGCCACTTTTCATCACCTTTGACCTTACAAAGGTGTTTGATCTCCTGAACAGGAGAGGTCTCTTCCAGCTGCTGAAGATGAAATGTTGCCCCAAGGTAGCACAACCTTACAGCTTCCTCTCACAATGACATGAAGGAAAATGTCTACTATGCTGGAGAAACTTCTGATCAGTTTGCAATCAAGAATGGTGTGAAACTATATGCTTTTGTAACATCAAAATGAATTTTAAAAAGTTATTAAAAAAAAAAAAAAAAAAAAAAGAATGGTGTGAAACAAGGATGTAATCTTAGCCAACCTTTTTCAGCATTTTTCTTCATGCTGATAGACTATGGCTTCAGACACTACATACATATAGTCGATCTTCGCACTAGGAGTGATGGAAGGCTGTTCAACCTGACCTGCCTGAAAGCTAAGACAAAAGCACACTCAGTTTTTATTAGAGAACTATTGTTTGCCAATGATGCAGCCTTGCCCTCAAACTCTGCAGAATAGCTACAGGAGCTGAAAATCTGCTCGTCCTTGCCTGCATGGAGTTCAAACACAATGATCAGCGTCAGAAATACCAACGTCATGGGTTCAGATGTTCCCCCACCACAATCAGTCTTTATGGACAAGGAAGTGCATGAACACATGGATCAGTCACTCTACCTGTTCTTCTTTATTATTGTAACCTGTCTCTTGACAAGAAAACAGATATACACATTGCCAAACTGTTGAACTGATTTCAAAACATGACAATAAGGTATTGGCCAACTACAACCACAACCTGAGCAAAACACTTAAGGTATACTAAGTCAGTAAGTGTGTGGTCTCATCACTCTGCTGTATAGCAACAAAGTCTAGACAAAAATAATGTGCCAAACTGGACAGCCACCAAGAAAAGTATCTCTCTCTGCTATGTTAAATTCTTAGCATTACTTGGAAAGCCAAAGTCACTAACACATGTGTTCTTGAACACGCAAACACCCTCAGCATGAACCCTTTGCTTTATCAATACCATCTCTGTTTGATTCAACATGTAGCTTGTGTGCATGTGTGTGTGCGTGTGTGTGTGTGAGACTACAGTCAGATACCAGATTTTTTTACCCCAACATTTATGTCGATTTAAGCCAGATTTTTTCTTAGGGTCTACCATCTGTTAGAACACAGTGACACATGTTCAGTGATCACTCGTGTTTATTTTCCAACAGCACCATGGCATCACTTATACACTATTTTCCAAACTATTCCATAGTACCACTAAGCCACTGTGTCTATACTCACAAGGTGGTATAGCAAGTTGAAGTGCTCAGCTTTCTGTCAATGGTCGAATGCCTTATGACTTTGCAGGTGACAGGCCTGGCTTTTATAGAAATCACCAGGCATTCATACACTCCGGCATGCATGAGTGAACATATCTATGCCTGCACATTAAAAACATGCACAAAGAGTTCAAAAGGACAGGTGTCATAAAATACTCATAGAGTGTATTTGTATTAGATTATACAACCTTTTCTCTTTACTTTTTTGTTGCAATGTCTCCCCTTTACAATAATGAAAGCACTAGCAGCCAGGGGAAAAAGGCGGGGAAAGAAACGTCAGTCACTGGGCTGACCTTGTTCTCCACACACTGAGAAGATCTGATTGGTCACACACAGACTGACACTCCAGCCCTTCCACTGATCCCTCCCCCTTCTCTCCCCATTCTATCCTGTCTGATATCACTGTTCTAGAGGTTAGTGGTGCCCTTTCCCTTCCCTTACACTGATACCTGTCAAAAAAAGCTTTGCTGGAACACGGAGAGAGAAAGTATTTGAAACTTGATCTTTGAGTATCTTCTGGCATTTGAAAACTTGAGCATATCAAGCTAAATGTTGACCAATGAATGTGACTCATTTTTTCATTGGCATTGAAAGCAACACTACATCGTATCTATTCACAAAAAAAATTCAAAATCACATTACACAAACATACACCGAAGACTCAGCTTTTTTCACTTCTATTTTGGTCACACTTTTAACCTCCATAGTACTGGATCAGACCGTGGAGTGCACGCACACTGACTAAAGCCTGTGCTTGGGTTTTCCTGTGTGATGTGTTGCCTGTCAGCTTGTTGTTCCCAAGGCTAACTAATTTCATATGTTCTTTTGCCTGCATTGTTGTTTCTTCCTGTTTAATATACCAAAACAACACACATATGTCCTTCAATTCCAGCAAGAATATTCTGGTAGAAAAAACATCTGATCAAGAAAGAAAGGTATAGTTATGCAAAGTCTGAATAATCAAGTATGACTTTTCCTCTTGCTCGTTTTTTTTGCATCTTTCTGAGATGTTTCTACACTGAAATGATAAGTTAGTGCTAGTGTAATCTTCCACAATGCCTCAATGGAAACTAGTAGTGATACCAAGTCTGGCAGGGTCAGTGTCCAAACTCCACTCTACAAGAAACAACATTGTTGTCTTTCAAAGTGAACAGTACAGACGATCAAAATGCTGTCATGTAAAGACTGACTAATAAAATTACAATCCATACATACCCCTTTCACTTCATTCTAAAATACAAGTTTCCAAAGAAAGTGTCACCTCAAGTGAGCCAGGACAGAAGTAGGGCAGAAGCACACAGAACAAATTTGAAGGAAAAGGCAAGCAGTCTCATTCAAAATCTCTTTGAGTTATTTTTATCCCCCCAACAAATTTGAACTTCACTGCCACCTACACTAAAGCAGTGGTGCTATGGACATGCCTACCCATGACAATCATTGCACTCTTGTCTCAGACCATTATTTAAACATTCAACAAACTGACACAACACACATGGAATGTCAAACAGTGTCAGTGTGATATTATGATGCTGGTAACAGACTACATATTGAAAAATGACCCCTTCCCATTGGTACACCAATAGATTAGAGGTCTAGGGGTAATGCACCTGCCTTGAAATCAAAAAGTCTGGGTTTGATCCCCCTCTGTAGGCAAAACTTTTCTCCCCCTTTCATTCGACTGTGAATGGTGGTCTGGGTGCTAGTCTTTTGGATGAAAGATGATAAACCGAGGACCTGTGTTTTACACGCATTTAATACATGTAAAGAACCCATGAAAACAAGAGTTACTCCTGGCAAAGTTTTATATAAGAAAACCATTCTATTAAGGACACAAAATGAATACATATACAAACAGGGGAAAAAATAAATAATGGGTGGCACTGCTCTTGTAGCAGTGCACTCTCCCCATGAAGAGCAGCCCTGATTTCATGCACAAAAATCTGTCTTAAAGGGATATATACCTACAAACACTAGTCTTAACTTTGCAAGAATTATTATTCAACTTTTGCTATATTCTTGAACTCACTGAGCCATTCCAAAACAGAATGAAAAGATCAGGGCCCAAAGTTTAACTTTCAGAGGATGGCCATCCGCTATAGCCGATCAGTGTAAAGCAACGGTTTTGGACAGCTGTCTGCTGTAGCGAATTTGCTGTTTGCAAATTTTTCACATGGCAGCTGCATTTATACTATGACTAGTGCAGCTTAATAAAGATTTGTGAGCCTGTCTAAGTTTGAATGCAGAGTGTTGTTAGTTGATTCCGGGTGTTTCGAACTCTTTGTTTGGGGTTGCAGAGAGTAGGGGACATGGAGTACCAACACAGAGTACAGAATTCTGAGTATTTTCTTCATGCTAGTCAAAGCTCAAATATTACACTTACAGTGAGAGCTTCAATCTTTTTATTTGTACTAACCCAGCATGTTATTCATAACCAGAATATTTTATTTTCTTTCTATATGTTTTGTATTTTTTATGATTTTTTTTTACAAACCACTACAAATCGGCCGTCCATGGGAAAAAAACAAGGGAGAGAACTGGCCGTCCCGAGTGAGTTAAAGGTGCATCTACCCATCAAAGCTGAATCTTTTGTCATACAGATCAGTGCCCATAGTTTAAAGGTACATATGTCTATGATTTCCTGAACCAGCTATCAGTGTCAGGGAGGAAGAGAATCAAAGTCCTAAATGTAATGGAGAAGGCACTAGGATGTGGGCCACCTTTGATGGAAGTGGATAAAACTTTAAATAAATATATTTTTTAATCCCTACGTAGTGTAAATATCCCTGTGCACAAGTGTTTACGTCAATAATCACAACAGCAACATAGAACTGAATATCCCAAACCCTAAGGGCTCAGGTTCAATCCCAGATGAAAGCAGGGGAAAAGACAGCAGCAGAAGGAAATGTGTGAGGTGTGGTCCAGATGTAGTCCGGCCTCTTTAGGGAGCAAGAAGATTCACTTCCTACAGATGGCCCTTCTTCTTTGAAAACCTTTAGCATTCAGCTTTCTCTACAATTTCCTTATATGCAATCATATTTTGACTAAAAGAGTAAGACTGTTGCTTCCTATGACTTGACTCAGGTATATTGAATTCCTCATAGTTTTGTAGTTTTCATCAGTACATGATTGAACGGCTATATTTAAATTTTCCTTTTCTTTTTTTTTCTTTTTTCTCCATTTGTTTCTGATATCCAGTTCATGTCCTGTTTTTTTCTACAACACTCATCTCGGTTTCTCCATTCTAGCCCTGCTCACTACTGCTGGGTCACTTTTGTTGTGTTCAATGTTTTCAGCTAATACACGCAGGACACCACCTACTAAGCCCCCTACAGACGAAAATAAAAAGCAAACTGAGTAAGACGCCCATCTGGAGTGGTAACCACCACATTAACCATTCAACTACCTTCTCCTATAAACCTACAGCCTTTAACTTTAGGCTTTGACACAAACCTACCACAGGCACAAAAGTATATGGGAAACAGAAACTGGTGTCATTATGAGAGCAGATTAATCAGGGAAACTGAATCAGGAATGTTTCTACTGCATGATAATCAGTGACGAGGACGATGATGTATCGATGCTGCAATGAAAGTGCATGCGCTTTGAGACCACTCCACTGTGCTGTACTTTTTATTTTATTTTATTTTATACCACTTTATGTCACAGCAGATTTCTTTGCGTGAAATTCGGGCTGCTCTCCCCGGGGAGAGCGTGTTGCCACAAGTGCAGCGCCTACCCATTATTTTTTTTTCCTCATGATGGTGTCTACACACGACACCGGTGTGCATGCTGGGTTTTTTTATATATAATTTTGTCATCCACTCCCACCGGCACACGATGACCTGCTCTTCCGAAAGGCGGAGCAGGGTTTTAACGTGTGCGCAAGATGTTCTGCGTGCGTTCGCACACGGGGCCTCGGTTTATAGTCTCATCCGAATGACTGTGACATTTCGTCAAACAGGGAAGAAAGGGCGAGGCTGGGTACGAACCCAGAACCTCACGGTTTTACTTGTTGGCAGGCGAACGTCTTAACCATTCTACCACCTTCCTTCCTTGCGCTTCCTATCATATTGTATCCTGTAATCAGCTGGACTCTCCAGCTCTACATACAGGTGATGGTTCAGCTTTCTCCAGACTGACACATCATTGACATTTATTTTATTTTATTTTATTTTATTTTATTTTATTTTATTTCATTTCATTTTATATCACTTTATGTCACAGCAGATTTCTCTACGTGAAATTCAGGCCGCTATCCCCGGGGAGAGCGCGTCGCCACAAGTGCAGCGCCTACCCAAATATTAGATAGATAGATAGATAGATAGATAGATAGATAGATAGATAGATAGATAGATAGATAGATAGATAGATAGATAGATAGATAGATAGATAGATAGATAGATAGATATACAGCCCCGAGCCGCCATGTAGACTCCAACTCTTCGATTTTTCCTCAGAGATGGTGTCTAAACACGACACCTGTGTGCATGCTGTTTTTTTTATTTTTAATAATTTTGTTATCCGCTCCTACCCGCACACAATTGCCTGCTCTTCCGAAAGGCGGAATGGGGTTTTAACGTGTGCGCAAGATGTTCTGCGTGCGTTTGCACACAGGGCCTCGGTTTATAGCGTCATCCGAATGACTTTGACATTCAGTTTGATTTTTTTTTTCGTCAAACTACAATAAAAGGCGAGTTGGCGGACAGTGTGCTCGGAAATTGACCGAGGACGCCACCCAGCCGAGCAGGCCCCTCCATCCGACATCGGTACCCATCAGTGACAATTTTTTTTTGTTGGCGCGAGTGTGTGTGTGTGTGTGTGTGAGTGAGTGAGTGTGTATGCATTGTACTGCACTGCACATTTTCTTGATGATGTCGCTCTTATTTTACGTTTATTCTCTGGTCATGTAATATGTTGTGTATTGTATGTGCATGCATTTTTTCCTTATTTTTTGTGCTAGTCAATTTTTTCATGTTCATATGTAACCTATTTAGACTGATTTGATTGTACAGCCCAGTAAGCCCATGTTTTGGGGAATTCGTGCTATACAAGCCTCCATTTCATTTTTATTATTATTATTATCATCTTATTGCTACATGTTATATGATATATATATATATATATATATATATATATATATATATATATATATATATATATATATATATATATATACACATTGTTTCATGTTCCTTTGCACCCAGCAAAATACAGAGGATCATCTCAGGACGGTGTTGCTTTGACAAGTTGATGTGCTGCCATACAAGGGTAATAGTCGCAAGACAGGGTGAAATCAAACTCAGTCACAGTATTCTGACACCGAGCCAACTAGTCCAAAACACTTCACACTATACATGTCACAAAAATGAAAACACTTCACACTATACATGTCACAAAAATGAATTAGGTTGCAAAGAAATTATTGGAGACAAAAAAGTATACATTTATTATTATTTTTATGTTACAGCAGATACCCAGATCACCAATACCACAGAGTTCCAGCCCAACCTCAAGCAGTGTGGATGATGGTGGGGAAGGTGAGACCCAGGCATCAGATATATAGTTGTTTGTTTTTTTTCTCTCCATTTCTAAGTTCTGCCCCATGGTTTGGGGGTTGTTTTTTTTTGTCTTTTTTTTCTAAAGAACACATGGGCCAGAATAGAATTTAGGTTTGAACATTCAAACCAACACCAACAATTATCGACCACAGAAAAAGAAGATGAAAACCAGCACAACATTTTTTTTTTTTAAATTGATAATGATGAAGTAGTATCCAAAACTAGTTTGGGCCCAAAAATCTCTTGTGGTTATGTTAACCCTGTCCTTAGTTCAGTGTACTTTCTTCTTTTTGATTTCCATGATGGAAATTGGTGAGTTTCATGTGGCATAAAAACATCTGTAAAGGAATGTATACTTTGCTCAGTGTACTTTTATGACTTTCATTTTTGTTGTAGGAAGCCAGACCGAGGGTGAGGATGCCCGCCTGTGGCCTCATGCGACAGTCCTCTTATTGTTAAATGTGTACAGGAAGAAGAGGCATCTTCTTCAGTAGCTGACACTGAAGAAGGAAGAGGTGTGGAGGCGTATTGCAGCAGAAATGAGGAACTATGGTTACCATTTCTCCGCCAACGTCTGCTTAAAAAAGTGGAACAATTTAAAGAGTCGGTAAGTGTATTCATATTGACATTGCTGAAGGCACACCCTGTTTGCCTACCATAGTTACACTATAGTACAAAGTGTAATGATCATCATACAGTTACAAACATTGAGTCATTACGAAGCTTGCAGCCTGTTCTGACTGACACGGATAGCCTACTCTTCCTTAAGGCAGAAAAGGTTTTAAACTGTACGCAAGATGGTCTCTGTGTGTTAGTACACGGGGCTTCAGTTTATTGTCTCACCCAAAGGGCTTTTATGGAAGTAGAGTCAGTATTGATTAATCTCTGCGACCTGACCTGAGACTGATGTTTTGGTTTTGTGTTTTGAGGACTGGACAGATTATCTTTTGTTTTTTGCAGTACAATTGGTGATTTGTATTGTTTATGTTGTAGTGTAGTAGGTTATGTTGTGAAATATATGTTGTAAACCCAACTTTCTCGGTCTGGAGAGTTACTTAGAACGAAAGGTGTTATTCGTCACATTCACAGTGTATTTAGTGTGACTGCTGAGTGAGTTGAGGTAATTCATTTATATTTTCACTCGCCTACTTTCATCCTCTCTATATTTCTTTCCCCTATTTTTCTACTATCCTCATTCTATCCCCCCTTTATCACTCCTCTGCCCACAAGTAGTCGAGCCCTACTCCTCTTTAGGGTTACTGAAGAGAATAGGAATTAGTCTAGGACTCTATATTTCCAGTATCAAATTAGGCGGAACAGGAATAAGAGTGGCAACCTAGATAATTTCCGTGTAGGACCCTCTACATAGGGTCCTGGAGTCAAAGGAACTAGATTGAAATAGGCCGTGATGTTTTACAGAATGTTTGCATGTGTCAGTTGGAAGAAGTAAGAGTGAATTTGACATTTTGTCTCTGTTTTCAGGTACAAAATCATCTACGACCAAAACAAGGCCACTGGCAGGGGGAGGACCAGCTGGGCCTATCTGGATGTAATGGCCGACCTTCTTCACGGCGACCCAGCTGTGGTTCCACCCTGGTGATTTTCTCACTCAGCGGGGTTACAGGTGTGTTGTAATGAAAGTCTCAACATAAAAAAAAATGATGAACATGGTTTTCTATGCACTTCTCACAGAAAAGTAATTAGAGTGGAGCCCAATGATAAATAGGTAAATTACCATTTAACTTTGCCAACAACATTTTTGTCTTCCTTTCAAGGTTCTTGAGTGCATATAGTACTGGCTACAACAAATTTCTGCTTACTTCTTTTCAGTGTTCCCTAGTTAGTCCGGTCATAGTGACAAATCCTGCCATCCGCCTCAGCGGCCTCAGCGACACAACCAAGCCCCATAGCTTCTCCCCATAGCTCCTCCCCATAGCTTCTCCCCATAGCTCCTCCCCATAGCTCCTCCCCATAGCTCCTCCCCATAGCTTCTCCCCATAGCTTCTCCCCATAGCTCCTCCCCATAGCTCCTCCCCATAGCTTCTCCCCATAGCTTCTCCCCATAGCTTCTCCCATAGCTCCTCCCATAGCTTCTCCCCAAGGTCCACCTCACTTGGCCATGTCAGGCATCGCAGAGCCCTAGACTTTGGCTTTTGTCTCTAATGACTTTCTGACATCTTTGTTGCAGTGTACACTCCTGAGGATTCAGGTGCAACAACTGCCACAACAGCACCCACGCTGACCCCAAGATCACCTGTCGCTTCCACATCCAAGGCCAGCCTGCTGGCGCTTTCATCTGTATCCACCACCCCAAAACGTACTTTCGAAGTGGACGGTGAAGATGGAGTCAAACAAAAGCGCAGGCGGAAGCAAGGGTTCACAGAACCCTCCCAATGGATGAAGGAATCAAACGAGAGGATGCACAGAACCTTAGAGTGGACTGCTGTGGCTGTGGAGGAGAAAAACAAAATCCTTAGGGAGAAAAACAAAATCCTTCGGGAGAAAAACAAAATCCTTAGGGAGAAAAACAAAATCCTTAGGGAGAAAAAACAAAATCCTTAGGGAGAAAAACAAAATCCTTAGGGAGTTCCTGGAGAAAATGTAAACTCCTTCAGAGCCTCAACAATTCGGTCCAAGGCTTTCTTTACATCAGTGCAGATCTGGTGAAATTATGGTGTTTATAACTACAACAAACACAGTTATGAAATGGTATTTGCATTTAATTCTTTACCTTATTTTTTTCTTTCATGTTCTAGTCCAATACATATGCTTAAGAAAAGCTTGCCATTTTTCTTTCTAGTCAAATAAATGTGATTACGGAAAACTTGCTGTTTTTCATTATTTACATATTTAGCACCTTGAAAAGCAATACATTGGAAACTTGTTAAGTCAGCATCCTGTAATTTATCAAGTTCGCCGTTTATTTCAGTATACCCATGCTGGTCCTGGCCTCTAATTCTCTTATGCTGTATAAGATGTCGACCTGCTAAGGAGTTTCAACCCTAAGTCTGATGGTCTCCAGGGGGGTCGATTTATTCAGTTTCCAACTTATTGTTGTTTGTACTACAGTCGGGCCCCATTATAAGAAGCTCACTTACAGTGAATCCCCCTTAAAAGAAAGCAACAAATTTGGTTCTGTGGGACGTGTTCTTTATTATGACTTAAGAAAGGTCAGATATAAGAATCTCGCTTATAAGAAACCCCTCTTATAAGAACGTCAGTTTCTGGTCCCACCAAAGATGTTAGCTGAAATATAAGAAAGTCTAGTCAGTTTTGAGAACTTCACTTTGCAAAAGGGAGACCTCCTTCAGTCAGTTTCCTATAAGCAAGTTCACCAAACAGAAAGCATTTCCACCAGAATTTCAATTTCAATTGTTGCCTTCAGGACGTCGTTTTCAATGCCACAACAGCAAAACAAACAGAAAAAAAGGAATTCCTTTGTGCCAGTAGCTATCCGAGTTCTAAACTCATAACACTGACTGAGGTTGTTTTTGTTTGTTTGTTTGCTCTTTTTTGTTTTTTTGTTTTGTGTGTGTGTGTTTTTAATTTCTCTGAATTACTTACCTGCCACTGTTATGTATGTAGCCAATGCATACAGGCGTGCACATACATGCATATGTGCCCATAAAATAAGTATGTCTTATTTTTGGCTTTATTGATTTTTTGAATTGCTTGTAAATTCAAATGTCTTTCTACCAATTGTGTGTGTGTGGGGGGGGGGGATGGGGGTGTGCATGGTGTGTATGGGTAGGGGGGGGGGGAGCGTGTGTGTGTGCATGTGTGAGTGTGGGGGCGGGTGGGTGTGGATTGTATGGGGAGGGGGGAGCGTGTGTGTGTGTCTTCATTTAACGTCTATCCACTAAAAAGTGATTTTAGACAAATGATTGGGGAAAAAAAAAAAAAAAGAGTCGGTGTGTTTGTGTGGACAGGTGAATGGAGGATAATAGAAAAAACAACAACAAAACAGGTCTAACCATCAGAAACTGCTTGAACTATACATACTAAAAATAACAAATAAAGCAATGAACTTAGTAAGATAAATGCGCAATATAAATATAATATATATATATATGATAATGTGAATTATATATATTATATAGTGTGTGTGTTGTGTGTGTGTGTGTGTGTGGTGTGTGTGTGTGTGTGTGTGTGTGTTGTGTGTGTGTGTGTGTGTGTGTGTGTGTGTGTGTGTGTGTGTGTGTGTGTGTGTGTTCTTACAGGCAGTAAATACCATCGATAAGATAACATGTTATTGGAACAAGAAAAAGGTAAAGTCCAATCTAAAGTAAACGGGCAACTGGACTATGAAGCAAACATTCAGAAATTCTAAAAATTAATGAAAAATCACTGAAAACATTTTCTAATGAACAATCAGGAATATTGGGCAAATATGTTTTTAAAACTTTACATTCAAAAATCAAATGAAAACTTGAAATGTTTTCACCACAACAGCACGTAACACCTGTCACAAATTTTGTTTTAAATGCATTTAGCTTTAGTCTATAAAGTAGCGAGATTACTTGTCTGAGCTTCACTATACTATAATGTGGAAAATTCGAGACCATATTTTTAAAGTTATAAGTCTTTACAATATGATGTTTAGAATTGCTACCAAAATCTTTAACTAATAATTTCATTTCATTCTTGGATTCTTTTTCCAACAGATTGTAAGCCTCAGAGATTGAGAGTGGATACATTAAAATTATTGATCCTTTCTCTTGTTTCGCACCCCTTTTGGCAGCGCGATCTGCCCATTCATTACAAGAATGAATGTGTCACATAAAAAGCATCATTTCTCCAATAACATTGTTTCTTTTTCATTTATTCGCATTACATGGACTCTCACGCACAGCATGTATTTTTCGCAACAGCTTGGGCAGGTCCCTTTAAGCACCTTCTTTCCCCTTTTTGAAAGCGTGTGTGTTGTGTGTGTGTGTGTGTGCGTGCATGCATGTATATGTGCGGGTGCGAACGCGTGCGTATAATGTGTAAATAATGGTGATCATATGTCTTTTCTAGTCAATGGTTTTTAAGAACATTGTATCTAAACATTGGTGTGTGTGTATGCGTGTGTTTGCGTGTGTGCGAGCGCGCGGGTAGAGTATGAGTGTTTGTGACATTTTTATTTGAAGTTATATAATGTTTGAACAAATATGAAATGTAGCTACTTCATGTGTTTGATTATGATTTGTATCAATATGCCTGTCAGTATTGTAATTGCCCTTCAGGGATAATTAAAGTGATTTTGACTTTGACCAAAAACCCAACTTGATTCTTTCAGGAAATTTTGTCGTCACACCAGATGTGGCTGGCAAGTTTTGAAGACAGGCACATAAAAAGCATCATTTCTCCAATAACATTGTGTTTCTTTTTCATTTATTCGCATTACATGGACTCTCACGCACAGCATGTATTTTTCGCAACAGCTTGGGCAGGTCCCTTTAAGCACCTTCTTTCCCCTTTTTGATTGCTGGAATCGGAAAGGCAAAGCCAGCCTCAGATCTCAAAATTTCTGCCAGCACTTCAAACATGTTGTTGCTGTGGCTTGAATTCTCACAGTGGTCGTGAAAACCAATACATGCATAAAATTTGAACAAGTCGGTCTAAAAAGTACAGCCTCTTTTATTTTATCTTGTTGAGCATATGGCGTTCTCATTCAAGTGTCGTTTGTTTCCAGTAAATGACCATACATTTATTTACTTGTGTTAGTTATTGTGACTTTATCTTCAAGCAAACTCATGAAATACGGAATCCTGTTGACAATGACAGTTTTGTTTTTTTTAGTTTCCCTGCCGTTTCAGTCGTAGGCTTTCAATAACACCCAATCAAAACTTATTTCGAGCTTGTTATCTATACCAGTACCAGTTAGGTGTCTGATAGTAAGTTTTTATTCAATTTTTTCAAGGTTCCTTTACGATTTTTTTTAACGATTTTTATTCCTGTGATAAGTGATACACTGAAGATCTTGAGCCGACAGTCAAGCATTGATCACTTTATATTTTTCTTTCTGAAAGAAGTTTCTGCTTTATTTTAGTCATGGCTTTTCGTTGATATTTACAGAAATAAAAGTTGTTGAATCCACAAAATTCCTCTGTGTGTGTGTGTGTGTGTGTGTGTGTGTGTGTGTGTGTGTGTGTGTGTGTGTGTGTGTGTGTGTGTGTGTGTGTGTGTGTGTTAAGTTGATTTAGATTTTGAACATTATACCATTGTCGTTGAATTTCAACTAGAACATGGAGCCAGACTGAGTGAGTCGCCCACCTGAGTGAGGTGGTGACCACAACGTCCCTTCAACGACCGTCTCCCTGCGAACCTCCAACCCCAAAGGCTTTGACACAAACTGACCACAGGCACAGAGGTCTATGGGGAAACTGAATCTGAGGTCACCATGAGACCAGAACAACGGGAGCCACTGAATCAGTGGCATTTTTCATTATTGCATGCTGATCAATGGGGATGATGTAATGTTGCTGCTGTGGAAGTGCATCCACTTTGAGACTACTTGACAGGGTTGTACTCTTCGCTTACTGTCATAATATATCCTGGCATCAACCGGGCCCGTGGGATACAGACACCTGCAGTGTTGGTCAGGTAATTTGAGCAACACTCTGAAATTCGCATCCGTAAAGTGGATGAAGCTTAACTGTGTGGTTCCAGTCTCCCCACTGAGCCCACAGCACACTCGCTCTGGGTAGGAGCCGGCCGGAGCCTGAAAAATCCCTATGTCTCATGGGACTTGAAAAGAAGAACAGTACTTATTATGGCACCCCCTAATGGTATGTAATTTTGAAACCCCCCTTCCCACCTATCACGCCTCTAATTCAGACAACACAAAACGGACACCAATTAGATATTTCCAACATTTATTACAAACATCCAACCATTTACTCAACCAAAAAAACACTAATTCCACCACTTAAACAC
>CM060349.1:4281330-4288830 GCA_030674155.1 Stramonita haemastoma
TTTTCTATTATAACAATGAATGAGGGTGATGATTCTATTCTAAATAGTTTCTAGTAGTGTTTGTTTTTTTCTTAGGATCTGTACTTTGTTATATCGTGCCGAAATGTTTGACAAAACATCGTGAAAACAAATGCAAGAATGATAACTCTTGCCTCCATCTAATTTCTAATAGAGATTTGGCCGATTTTGTTTACCGTTTGTTGTGTCTGTGTGCATGTAAGACCGCAATTTTAACAGAAATAGTGATTTAACGATTAGAAATCACTCCTGAATGCATCCATTTAAATTCATGCAAAACAAAACTTCTTTTTTTTAATCAGAGCATACAAGTGCTAATCAAATTGAGTAAAACTTTGTTCTCTCTGTTGGTTTCACATTTTAAGCAGTGCATGAACTTTCTTCACTTCTTTTTCATTAAGTTGTTTTGTTTCACCAAACATGTAGTTAGAAAAAAAAAAAAAACACAAGAAAAACTGAAAACTTTGTAATGATTTTATTGTGCACAAACAAGCCTATTCAATACTAATTTTTATCACACACACACACACACACACACACACACACACACACACACACACACACACAGAGTCACACAAAGTCACACACACACAAATACAATATATATATATATATATATATATATATATATATACATATATATATATATATATCAACACACACACAACACACACACACACACACACACACACACACACAACACACACATAAGATTCACACACACACACACACACACACACACACACACACACACACACACACACACACGATTCACACACACACACACACACACACACACACACACACACACACACACACACACACACACACACCACTGATATTTGTCTAATATCACTTATGTGAACAGACATTAAACTGAAGAACAACAACAACCACTCATACCTCTACAATTCATACTTGCATGTATGCACACTTAAATAAAATGTACAGACACTAAGAATACACACAGATTAGGCAACTCACAAAAATGTCCAAATTTGCATTTTTAATTGTACAAGAAAAATGTTAAAAAATACAACACTAATAAGTCTATATCATACAGGCATTGCAACAGTATGTCACACAGTGAAAGATATTTCAGCAGAGGTCTAGGAGGTCTGTGATATATTTAGGAAGAAACTATGCAAAGGTTAAATTCACTGGGCACAAAAAGGATACATGCAACATCACAATGCAACATGTAATTGTAAGCTCACCAGAAACCTAAAAAAAAAAAATTAATAAAAGAACACAGATGATCACATGAGTACACCTATGATATATTGTACAGAAGATGCTTGACAAGACAAGGGGGGGTAGGGGAAAAAAACAAACAGAATCATCTGGAATGGCCTTTTAAAGACATGCGCATTGTTTCAAGACAAACATTTTGATAGGTGTACCATTTTTGTCAGTCAATTAGAAACATATATGATGTTAATGCCTATGAGGGGGAGGGGGGCTGAGTGGGGGGGGGGTGAGTGGGGGGGGGAACTAGAATAACTTGGAATGCTCTTTAAAAAGACTCACTGTTTCAAGACAAATATTTTGATAGGTGTACCATTTCTATCAGTCAATTAGAAGCTGAGATATGATGTTAATGCCTATGGGGGGGGGGGGGGGGGGGAGGGAGGAGAGGAGTGGGGGGGGGGGGGGAACCAGAGTCACTTGGAATGCCCTTTAAAAAGACTCACTGTTTAAAGACAAATATTTTGATAGGTGTACCATTTCTGTCAGTCAATTAGAAGCCGAGATATGATGTTAATGCCTATGGGGGGGGGGGGGGAGGGGGGAGAGAAGTGGAGGGGGGGAACCAGAATCACTTGGAATGCCCTTTAAAAAGACTCACTGTTTAAAGACAAATATTTTGATAGGTGTACCATTTCTATCAGTCAATTAGAAGCCGAGATATGATGTTAATGCCTATTGAGGGGGGGGGAGGGGGGGGAAGAGGAGTGGAGGGGGGGACCAGAATCACTTGGAATGCCCTTTAAAAAGACTCACTGTTTAAAGACAAACATTTTGATAGGTGTACCATTTCTGTCAGTCAATTAGAAGCCGAGATATGATGATATGTCTATGGGCTGGTTTTGTGTTATTATTTGGACAGGTTTTATGCTTCACAAATTGTTGTCATAGGGGTGTTTTGGATGACTGCAGTTTGCCTCTACATGATTTGTAGCTTCTAAAAAAAAATACATAGCATCTGAGTAATAAGTACAAGCTGTAATATAGATCTTAGACACTTTTAGGCATTCTTGAGATTTTTACAGGAGGGTAAAGTACCCCTTTCAGCTCAATTCGCGAGCTATTTTTAGAATTTTTCTCTGATTTTGGTGTAAAATTCCATTTGTTTCCTTTGACTTATTTTTCTGCTTTTTAGATATTTGTTTCTTCAAAGTAGCATAAAACAATATAAAACTAGTTTCAGCACTGTCAGGTTCATAATAAGCATGAGGGAGATGTCCAAATAAGGCTTTAAATAACGAAATGACATTTTTATCCCATCTGAAAATTTTTTAAGTGGTATATCTCAAAAACCGTCTAAGATAATGATATGAAATTTTGCATGCTTCTTGATCTTGCTACTATCTTTCAATTGAGATAACAAACATCAAATTCTATGACATCTGAAAAAATGAGTGGTCCTACCTACTATTAATATTAGTCAACAGAAAATATGTTTCACATAACCATATCCACTCAGAGTTAGAATGTGGGTAAAAACGGTGGCATACACATCTCATCATTGGTAAATAAACCTCAAAGGTCTAACCAAGAAACGGGAGGAAAATCTACGTGTGCACTTTAAATCTAGTGAAGAAAATATGTAGATCTACCCACCAAACTACTTAATGGTCTACTTCCCCTGTCATCACTTAATCCACATGTTTTATTTGTTCCATAATCTTTAAAACTGTTAGACTTATAACCCAACATTATTCTGTCAGTTATTAAGCAGTCATGTAAAGCACAGTCCATCTAAACCGAAGAATTCACTCCCAACATGGCCATGGAGAGTCAGCCTCACCTACAATAGAATTTTTTTTTAAGCATAGTGTTCATCACCATTTCAATCCGAAATTCTATTCTGATGAAAGAAACATTGCTGACCAAACTGACCTGCATGTCCAGCAGCCAAAACTAACGCCATCAAAGGCCCATCCTTGTAGATTCAGCCACATGCCATATCCTCTTCTCCCTAGCAATGTTCACAGCACTGACCGTTAGGCTAGGCAGCCTCGCTTTGGTCTGTAGGCTACCAAAACACCGCAAGTGCAAAAGACTCTAAAGCGCCAGTTGTAACTCTGATCCCCTTCCAGTGCAAACAGCACAATGACCGGACTGACTTTTTTGAAGAAGTACTTCAAACTTCGAACAGGAGAAAATTGTAAATCTGCAGAAAAAAAGTCACTAAACAATATGAAAAAAGTGTAATCAATAGATCTCTCACTGAATGTGAAATGACGTAATGTCAAAAAAGAACAGGCAATCAAAGATTTAGAATTTAACTCACTTCACCCCTTTTGGGGTATACTAACAAATTGAACATGTGAAAAAACCCAACAGCAATACACCCCAAAATAAGAATAATATTTAAAGGAACTGAAAGGCAAGAGTTCATAACAAATTCATACATGCACCCAAAACAAAGCTGTTTATTTTGTATTTTATCTATATAATTATGTATTTCGATGATAACGGAATAAGCACATCATACACCTCCAACTTCTCATCGTGTGTATACCTTCACTCTCACGGTGATTCTCAAGTGTGGTGAGTGAGACAGAGTGCACACTGATTCTGCCCAGAATGTTAAGCTGGGGAACCACGACAACATCAACATACAACATCATCAACAACAACAATAACATACAAGAAGAAGAAGAAGAACAGCAACAACAACAAATACAAGAAGAAGAAGAACGACAACAGCAACAACAACAGAAGAACAACAACAACAACGACAGCAACAGCAACAATAACATACAACAGCAACAAGAATAAGAACAACAGCAACAAAGTGTGTTATGTTTGTTTGATTTTATAAAGAAATGTGTGCCACACTTGTTTAGATGAAAATATAGTTTTTAAATTGAAATGATAATATGTTTTCAAAGTCAATGTCTTTATTTACACACTTGCTTTTCTCATCATGTGTATTCATAAACAGTTTCTTCTTAATGTGTGTGGGGTGTATGTGTGTTTGCGTGCATGCACACACATTAGACTTTTACACTCACACACAACTGTTAAAGTAATTCCAGAACCTGCTAAGTCATACTACCAACATAGTCCTCGTATCAGTGGCAAGGAATCTTTTTTTTTCAGTTCAACACTGAACATTATTTTCCCGCTTCCAAAATTGTCCGTGTAGGTCATGGCGACACGACACGACACTCATATCATCGATCATGTCTTCAGTCCTGTGCAGCCGCTGCACTGCCGTAAGCCAACATGGGAAGTGCTGCAAGCGACAGTATTGATGCCTGTGGGGGCTGTGGAAGGCCTGTGAGGTTGTCTGTTTGTCCGTCTGTGAACGGGTGACAAAGCGGCATACACACAGGGACTTGACGTAAAAAATAATAATAAAATAAAAGCACATGAATGCTTATTCTGTTCTCCTCGAATTAAATATATATATATATATATATATATATATATATATATATATATATATATATATATATATATATATATATATATATATATATATGCAGGTGTCAACTTCTCAATCGTTCTGAAAATAATTTATCACAGATTCAATATATGAAGAAAAAAAATTGAAGGGAAAAGAAATTGTAGGGATTAATGTCCTTCAGTGGCAAAAACCGTGCCTTTTGACTTGACCTGACTGAGTTTCGGCTCCTGGATGAGCCTTCATCAGAGGTCCCGGCGGTGATTGAAGCGTCACCCGCTGCGATACCTTACAGCAAGACACTTTTCAGAATTTAAAAGTGTCAGTTGCATTCAAAGGAATATTTGATATTCCTGTAGTGTGGCCTTTTGAAGCTGCCCTCAAAAGACGATGATAAAAAGAGAAAGAAAATATGCTTATATGTTTGTTTTTTTAATGAATAAGCGGAAATATGCACCTAGTGAATCTTTGTGCCTTAAGTTTGGGGATCCTATTAAAGGATGCAAGGGAGGTCAGAAAGTGTGTATACAGCCAAGTGGTCCGTCTTAGCTGGATAGTAACCCAAACATTGCAATACACTTTAAGTGCACGCACAGGCAAGAGAAGTTGGGGGACAAAATATAATTAATGGCCTACATTTGGATCTGCTGGAGATGCAATTCCCACTTGACCACAAAGTATTATTGAGGAAAAAGTAGTGGAGGAAAACATAGATCGATATAGATATAGTTATACATATAACGTGTGTGTGTGTGTGTGTGTGTGTGTGTGTGTGTGTGTGTGTGTGTGTGTGTGTGTGTGTGTGTGTGTGTGTGTGTGTGTGTGTGTGTGTGTGTGTGTGGTGAGTGTGTGTGTGTGTGTGTGTGTGTGTGTGTGTGTTGTGTGTGTGTGTGTGTGTGTGTGTGTGTGTGTGTGTGTGTGTGTGTGTGTGTGTGTGTGTGTGTGTTCTTCAGCTAAGCTCGAGGTTTGGTAAGATTTGGCGTATGCAACCGTTTTTCTCCTTGAATGTAGCCGTATTCCGACTTCGGGGATATAGATATATATATATAGATAGATATATTTGTACATATATATGTCTATATATACTTTTATATATATATATTATATATATTTATATAAAAGTCCTGTGGCCTGTCAATATATAGATAAACAAACTGATAAATGAATGAGCATCATATATAACGAAATGATTTTGCAACAGACAAAACACATAGAGAATGCTTAATGAATGAATGGACGAATGATTGGATAAATAAAGAATTAACTGAATGAATAAATGAATGAATGAATAATCCCATGGTCAGTTTTAAGAAAGGGAATGAGTGAATTAATTAATCAATTAATTAATTGATAGATTGGTTAATTAAATGATTGATTAATCAATTAACTCTCCCTTGGTCAGTTTGAAGACAGTGAATGAATGATTGAATGAATGAATGAATGAATGAATGAATGAATGAATCGAACTATCCCGTAGTCAGTTTTAAGACAGGAAATGAATGAATGGAATTCTTTCATTCATTCATTCATTCATTCATTCATCATCCCGTGATCAGTTTTAAAACAGGGAAGGCCTAACCCACCAATCACCGCAACCTCTCAGAGTTACGAGGCGTTTAAAATGGATTTTTGAAGACGGCAAACACAGAATCATCATGAACACGCCCGTTTTCAAACTTCACAGGCCGAGTTCATTTTGAACGGTTAACTGTCGCGTTTTGTGGGGAACTTAAAACTGAAAACGATAAAAGACGCTGTGAATAATGACAGGTCTAACAGATCATAACACCGCACACACCCAGAGGGTTTTGCTGTTGTTTACAAACTAAGTAGCTATTCTACTGGATATCATTGATGATTTCGATCTTTCAAAAGTGAAGTGTCCTGAGGTGACAGTGCACAATGCTCTCACAATCCCTGTTTGTTGTTGTTGTTCTTGTTTTTGGAAGGCGTTGTTTGCCGAAATAAACTATCTTTTGTCAAGTCATAGTTTTGAAATTTTAAAATATTTTCGCTTTGTCACTACTCGTGATTTTGGAAAGTTGAGAGGAGAGAGAGAGAGAGAGAGAGAGAGAGAGAGAGAGAGAGAGAGAGAGAGAGAGAGAGAGAGAGACAGACAGACAGACAGACAGACAGACAGACAGACAGACAGACAGACAGACAGACAGACAGACAGACAGACAGACAGAGAGGAGACAGACAAACAGACAGACAGACAGAGGGAGATAGAGAGAGACAGAGAGACAGAGACAGTGAGACAGAGACAGAAAAGGGGGATGGAGAAAGATAGATAGACAGAAAGATAGAAAGACAGACTAACAAACTGACTGACGGACTGACAGACCAACGAACAGACAGACATACAGACTAGCAGCATACACACACACACACACACACACACACACACACACACACACACACACACACACACACACACACACACACACACACACACACACACACACACACACACACACACACAAAGTGATATACACATGGACTGGGTTTAAAAAAGCGCATGAGTGCTTATTCCATTATCCTCAATATAAAAGAATAAATATATCAAATTAATAAATAGATAAATAAATAAAATGAATAAATAACTAAATAAAATAAATAAAAGTGACAAAGAATGAGACTGAGAGAGAGATGGGAAGAGAGAAAGACAGACAGACAGAAACAGAATAACAGACAGATTTGCAGACTGACAGACAGACAAACAGAGTGACAAAGAGTGAGACAGAGACAGACAGACAGACAGACAGACAGACAGACAGAGAGAGAGTGTATGTGTGTTGTAGTGTATGTATGTGTGTGTGTGTTGTGTGTGTGTGTGTGTGTGT
>CM060349.1:4293830-4303830 GCA_030674155.1 Stramonita haemastoma
GTAGGGTGTTTATCATGGCTTCCCCCCTGCTTGGACCAGTTCTGCCGGGATGTTGTCTATTCCTGCTGATTTCCTCTTCTTCATTGATTTCACAGCTACTTCCACCTCTTCCTGAAGGATGGGGTAGTTGTCAGTGTCTGTTGGTGGGGGGACATTCAGTACCTCTGGATCTCCTGAGGTTTTGTGGTTACACAGGTCTGCGCAATATTCTGTCCAACTCTTTAGAATGCCCTGGTCTTCTGTTAAGATCTTTTCATTTTTGTCTTGTATGGTGCTGGTTTTCCCCTGTTTTGTGCCTGTCAGGTCTTTTGCTAGCTGGTGTGCTTTATTGCTGTTGTTCTTGCTCAGATTTTCTTCAATGTCCTGGCACTTCTCTTCAATCCAGGTTTCTGCCGCCTCTTTGATGCTTGTTCTAATTTCTTTGTTGATTGCCATACTGCCTCGCTCCTTCTATCTCATTCTTTTTCTTCAGTTCTCTTCGTTTGTCACACTGGTCAAGGATGTTGGCTGTGACCCAGGGCTGCTTCATTCGTCGTTTCCTGCCAAGAATCTCACTGGCTGTAACAGTTATTGCCTTGTTAAAGGTGTCGACAAACTTGTCAATATCTGTTTAACATTGGGTTGAACATGGTGAGGGGTGCAAATTTCCCTCCTATCATGGCTTGGAAGGCTTCAGCCACCTCTAGATCCTTCAGTTTCTCGAGATCGAATCTGATCCTTGTCTGGCCCTGCTTCATGACCTTCCTCAGATGAAGGCGGAAGGTCATCATCACTAAATCATGGTCACTTTCAATGTCAGCTCCTGGAAAACTGCGTGTCCTTGCGATGTTTACGCTGGACTGGAAGCGCCTCTTCACCATGGTGTAGTCAATCTGGTTGTGGGTTACTCCGTCAGGGCTATGCCATGTCCATTTTCGAGATGCTTTGTGTAGACCATATGTGTTCATCAACTTAAGGTCTTTGCAGTTAGCAAAGTCCAGGAGTCTCAAGCCTCTTTCATTAGTCTCTTTGTTACAATATCGCCCACATGTGCCACTCCAGTTCTTGCAAGCATCTTCTCCTACTTTGGCATTCCAATCACCTTGTACAACAAGGATGTCTATCTTGGGGGTCTGATCTATAACTTCTTGCAGCTGTTCATAGAAGTCTTCTACCTCGTCATCATCGTGGCTCGATGTTGGGGCATATGCCTGGATAATGGTGATGTTGAAAGGAGTTGCCCTCAGGCGGATGGTGATAAGCCTGCTAGAGATTGGTCGGCAACCCATGACACTGTTCACAATGTCCTTGTGGACCAGAAACCCAACGCATTGTTCATGTTTGTCCTCTTTCCCACTGAAGTATAGTTTGTGGCCTTCCTGGGTTGATGTTTCTCTTATGTTTTTCCATCGTATTTCACAGAGTTCTAGGATGTTCCAGGGTACCTATCAATTTCATGTGCGAGTTCTTCAAGTTTGCCTGTTTCTCTCAATGTTCTAACATTCCATGTGCCAATGGTGATGTTATTTCTGACACAAATTCTGTTTGGTACACCAGTCATACACTTTTCACCTCCACCCTGGTGTCCAGAAGTGGAAGGCGCGGTCCTTCGTGACTCGGGCAACGACCGAGCCGGTATGGATTTCGATTTGGTTCTGTCTTCCATGGCCTATCTTGAGCAAAGGAAGCCTGGCAGAGCCCATTCTCTCCAGACTGATATTTCTGTTGGGTTTACTCCCCACATGGAACAGGTATTACTGGGTTACATGGATACCAGTAGCAGAGGGGACCTCTGACCTGACCTGATTAGGGATGCACCAGCCCTCAATTCTTTTGGCCTGCCAGCAGAGTATTTCAGTCTTCGCTATTTGCCCATAGCTGGGAGGCTGGTGCATGAGCACCAGGGCGTATCCACACAATGGTGGGCCATGGGTACCGCTCATTAAGGGGGCCAGCCCTCCTCCCTGACCCTGTTATACCGCCCAGTACTCGGTCGTGCCATGACGTAGCAAGCTCAGTGAGAACAGGGGGCACCACGGGAAGGTGTTAGCTACGGGCACAGTAATGCAGGAGAGGCCATTGCAAGTGACCACCTGCCTGAAACCAGGCAGGGGCCCCCCGTGGCGATCACTAAACCTGGAAAGGAGAGGCTGTTTTGTACAGTCACTTTCCTTAGGGAGAGCGGGACGTTGTAGCACCAGACCTCAACCCTGCCACCGGGGGTACACTATCAAACACCGACACCCCCACCCCATATATATATATATATATATATATATATATATATATATATATATATATATATATATATATATATATATATATATATATATATATATATATATATATATATTCATCAGGACTTCATCAGGAGTTTTCTTCTCAAATGCTTTGATGAGGTAGTTAGGACTCTGTTGTTTCAGTCAGTTCTTCGTGAGTGCTTTCGTTTAGGGAGGATGGGGTTGTGAGGAGAGTCCTCCAACTTTTCATTTTGCCTCAGGAGTTTTTCTTGTCGCTTTTTGAGAGAAAAGAGACCTGCTGCTTTTTGGTAGCTGACGCTGGAATTGTCATGTTGATTTTGATGTGTTTGAGGCTGGCATTCTGCACCTTGGGTCAGGTTGTGGAGATTGGTCCTAAAATCAGTTGACCAACCATTAGAGGTATATTCTAAATGGGGTCTGACGGTTGTGGAGTATACTTACCTCAGTATTTTTATGTTGGCCCCCGTATAATTATTTTTTCCGCAAGCTTCTTCATCTGGGCCATTTTTCTGAGGCTCCTGTTGTGCATGTTGCTAATTTGTGGGGTCCAGGTAAGTTTTCTCTCCAGTTTGACTCCAAGGTAGGTAGGAGGGTCTTGCCAAGAGATTCCTTGGGTGAGAGGGAGAAAAACGTGTCTTCCGTGGGTCCTGTTGATGAGGACAAGTCATTCTCTTGCCCAATCTGAGATGTGGTTCAGATCCTCTTGGATTTTGATTATGGCAGTAGATACTTGATCTGCTTTGGTCCTGATAGGCACGGAAGTCTGTGTGCAGTGCCTGCGGGATATGAATGGACAGCTGGTTAGCAATGTCACTAATGAAGATGGTGCATAGTTTAAGTGAAATAACTCTTATCTTGAAGTAAGGTAAAGGTAAAGGTGTCCCATAACCTGTGTGGTCATAGGGGAGCGATAGGTCAGAGACCGCTTCTCTAGGGGCTAGCATGTTGAGGGCGGCGCCCATCTCCTCTCCCTTGCTGCTTTACCTTCCCTGACCCTAAAGAAGACAGGTACCCATTTACAGCAGGAGGAACTGTACTGAAGCCAAGGCGCGCAAATGGTCACCCATCCACTTGGCAACCAAGCTCGACGCTGCTTAACCTTGGCTGGGTTGGCGCTCTGAAGTATCTTGAAGTATTCATCTGATATTCACTGGATAGCTGGTTTGGTTTTCCAGCTTGGCTTGGGCTGTTTGGTTGAATAGGTAGTTCAGGATCCAGGAGAACATTTTGCCACACACTTTTTTCTGGAGCAGCTTGAGGAGAAGGTCTTCCTTCCGGAGCTTGTCGAATGCTTTGCTGAAGTCAATAAAAGACTGAAGGGGGTCTTCATCTTCTGTTGAAAGTCGTCTTCAATGTCCTTGTGTGAGCAAGATGACCTGGTCTTCAGTGCTCCTGTTCTTCCTGAATCCTGACGGAGTGGGTGAAATAGGCTTGTTTTTTTTCCAGGTGGTAGGCCCTACTGCGGACTTTAGCTGGATAATTTGCTCCATGGTTTTTTCAAGGCAGCTTAGGAGACATAGGGCAGTAGCTGTTTTTGATGCTCTTGTTTTTCCATTCTTAAGGACAGGATCACCGATAGCTTCTTTCCAGCTGATTGGAAACACCTCAGCATTCCAGGACTGGCTGAAAATACCCAGGAGCTTTTGCCTGGCATTATCTTGTTGGTGATTCCATCTTTGCCTGGTGACCTCTTCATCTTCAGCTATCGTATGGAGCAGTTCAGTGTGTTGATAATGAGCTCAAAGGTCATTTTGAGGTCGATATTAAGCTTTACTGCTTGATCAGATGTTGCTGTACAATGATTACAATTATCTATTTCCTTTCATTAGGGGTTCTCTCAGAGCATGATGTTGATGGTCATTCAGGGCTTTGGTCAGGTTCCATGATTTCTGTGTGTCCTTGTCCCTGTTGAGAGTGCCAGTCTTCTCCAGCCATGACTTGAAGGCCTCTCTGCTCTCCTGCTCCTCAAAGGCAGTCCTTGCTTTGTGGCATAGGGTGGTATTTTCTGTTGTTAGTGAAAGTTCAAGCTGGCAAATGATTGTGCAGTATCCAAAGCTGGTCGCTCCAGTTAGGCTTGTAGTTTTACCTTCTTTAGTGAATCGGTGGTCTAGAGGTAACGCACCTTGTCTAGAAAGCGAAAAGTCCGGGTCAGAGTGTGCCGTGGTTCGTATCCCGTTTGGCCCAAAACGTTTCCTCTATCCATTACATCGTGAGTGGTGGTCTGGGTGCTAGTCTTTCAGATGAGACAATAAACCGAGGTCCTGTGTGTTACACACCATTATTTAGCGCACGTTAGAGAACCCAAGGCAACAATAGGGTTGTCCCTGGCAAAATTATGTACTCTGATAGGGAAAACAAATACAACTGCAGACAGGAAAAAGAAAAAAAATTGGGTAGGTGCTGCACTTGTGGCGATGCGTTCTCCCCAGGGAGAGCATCCCGAATTTCACACAGAGAAATCTGCTGTGACATAAGGTAGTATAAAAAAAAATTTAAAAATTAATACCTTGCCCCTTTGGGATGCATAATCTAGTAGTCTGTAGTATATATTTGGTCAGCTGTGTGACGTTGTGGTTGATGTCAATGCTTTTTCTCTGCACAGCTTGTCAGTCAGGTGTTGGAACTTAAACCAGTCTGCCTGGTTGTAGTTCCATCTGGCTTCTTTTCTTCTATGGGGAAACCTGCTCTTTCATGAGGATTTTCCCTTTGTCTACAAAGAGTTATACTGACAGATTCGATTGTTCAAATTTCAATACCATATGTTTCATTTGTAGAATTTTAAACTGGGCTCTAAAAAGAATGTTTTCAGAAGACAGTGGTTGAATGGAAGTACATACTACATCAGATCAGAGTCATTGAGGAGCTCTACAACAAGGCCACTAGTGCAGTCTATTTCAATGGTGGCATAGGGGATTGGTTCAGGACGACGGTCGGCGTCAGACAAGGCTGCTTGCTCTCATCTACTCTCTTTAACATCTTCCTTGAGAGAATCATGACTGATGCACTGGAAGATCATGAAGGAACAGTCGGCATTGGAGGTAGAACAATTACCAACTTGCGTTTTGCTGATGACATCGATGGACTGGCAGGGAAAGAAGAAGAGTTAGTTAGGTTAGTGGAACGCCTTGACAAGACTTCAACAGCCTTTGGCATGGAGATCAGTGCACAGAAGACCAAGCTAATGACCAACAACATCAACAGCATCAACACCAACATCAGAGTCGGTGGTCAGAATTTGGAAACGGTACAAAGCTTCAAGTATCTGGGAGCGATTGTAACAGACAAGGGATCCAAGCCTGAAATACTCGCAAGGATTGCACAGACAGTTACAGCACTGACAAAATTGAAGACCATTTGGAAGAACAGGAACATCTCGCTCAGCTCAAAGATCAGACTGATGAGCACTCTGGTCATCTCAATATTCCTGTATGCTTGTGAGTCATGGACCCTCACAGCAGATCTGGAGAGGAGAATACAGGCCACAGAGATGAGATGCTTTCACAGATTCCTTGGCATCTCTTACAAAGACCACATTAATAACGAGGAAATGAGAATCAGAATCGGCCAAGCCATTGGGCCCTTTGAAGATCTCCTGACCACAGTCAAAAAACGCAAACTGAAGTGGTACAGGCAAGTCGCAAGATCAACAGGCTTGCCAAGACGATTCTGCAGGGACCTGTTCAAGGTGAGAGAAGGAGAGGCAGGCAGAGAAAGAGATGGGAGGACAACGTCGGGAGTGGACGGGCCTCAGGCTGAGTGACACCCTGAGAAAGGTCAAGGACAGAGGGAAATGGAGAGCGCTGGTTGCGAGGTTTTCTGTGGCCCCCCTATGGTCTGAACAGACTACGGGATAGAAGAAGAAGAAACATACAACACTCTTGGAGAATTCGGTTTTCTAAGAATTGAGAGCTAATTGGTATAAAAGAGTTAAAATATACCTGGGACAAATTATAATCTTTATCTGACAGAAAGGTCCTATCCTCATGAGTTTCCAATAGTTCATTTATTTCATGTATGCCAGTTTTAAGCTACTTTCAGGGCTTTGTCTGTGGTTTTGCTAGTTTATTTTCCATTTTGTTTCCATTGTGAGAGATGGTGCCGCCCAGATACTTGAAGTTGCTGCTATTTAAAAGCTAGATGTCATGTACTGTATAGTGATAGAAACAGTTTATGGGTTGGTGGGTGAAAAAAAATGTTCAAGTCTGTCCCGAGCCTAAGGCTTATCAGGCCGGTGCTTATCCCGGTTTCTGTGGTGTTAAGCAACTGAGAGTCATAGACTCCCCCTGGATCGGACGCCAGTCTATCGCAGGGTTAACCCCCAACACAAGGTTGGTACCCCTTTTACACCTGGGTGGGGTGAGAAAATAACCGTAAAGTGCCTTTTCCAAGGGCACAACGCCAAAGCCGAAAGCTGGGATCGAACCCGCAACCTTTAGATTACGAGTCCAACGCCCTAACTACTAGACTACAGCAGCGGCTTGGGTTGGTGGGTGGTGTATTTCAATCTGGTTTGGTCTGACCGTCAGACCAAAAACTTCATGGCTTTAGAGAAATTATCTACATCAGCTCCATGGGTCATGATTGCACAATCAACAGTACATACGAGATCTTCATGGAGACTGTTTGTCTCCGTGGGCAGGATAGTTAAGTGGTCAGAGCGCTCGCTTTCCCTAAGTCAAGTTAAGCAGCGTGGAGCGTGGTTACCAGTTGGATGGGAGACCGTTTGCTGGCCTTGGCTTCAGTACAGTCCTCCCAGTTCACCCAGCTGTAAATGGGTACCTGCCCTCTTTAGCGTCAGGGAAGGTAAAGCAGCGAGGGAGAGGAGATGGGCGCCGCCCTCAATATTCTGGCCCCTAGAGAAGCTGAGGTCTCTGATGCCTCGCTCCCCTATGACCACAAAGGTTATGGGACACCTTTACCTTTTCACCTTTTACCTGCTTATGCCACAATGTGAAGATGGTCACGGAAAGAACCATGCCGGCAATAATGGCTGCACATCCCTTTATTTAGCTTCTTTCATGCCTTTGACAGCGCCCATCTGAATAACATTTTGAACAAGACTTCTTTTTCTTCATCAAAACATTCAGACAGGAACTAGTTTTGTCTGTTTTTATGAGCGAAATGCGCCACACTGCCGTTATATAAAAATATAATTATATTCATACATGTGTCTGTCTGTCTGTGTGTCTGTGTCTGTGTGTGTGTATGTGTGCGAGCGTGCTCGTGCGTACATGCGTGCGTGTGTGTGTGTGTGTTTTGTTTTCTTAGATCAAGGCCAGGCTTCTTCCTCGCGGAACACTCAGACAGCAATTCCAGAGGCCCTAACGAAAGCTGTGGTACTCCAAATGCCCTCCAGAGATCCAGAAAGCTTGTCCCTCATCGGCAGGTCAGTAGGCCAGATATCGGCCTTCACTCAGCTTTTAGTGTGTTGGACAGACAGGCCTGGAGGAAGTGTTCCACTGTCATGGGAGAAGTGCCACGAGGGCACATATAAGCAATGGGGAATTTGATGAAGGGGAGGCCGAAACCCAGAGGTTTGTGAATATGTTTTGTTTGGGTTTGTTTTTGTTTTTTTTATTCTTTTGATGAAAATAACAGAGGTTTTCTTTATTGATTTACACTGTTCTTATTTTTCCCTTTACTCTTCAACCAGTTCATAGGTAACTTGGTACGTGCTGACATGAAGTCATGTGTGCGTGTGTGTGTGTGTGTGTGTGCGTGTATGTGTGTGTGTGTGTGTGTTCATTTCTTGGCGGGTTTTTTTTTTATCTTATTTCTTTTATTTCGAGTACAATGAACAGGCACTTGCGTGCTTCTCTACATTTAGTCTTCCTCTCTGTGTGTGTGTGTGTGTGTGTGTGTGTGTGTGTGTGTGTGTGTGTGTGTGTGTGTGTGTGTGTGTGTGTGTGTGTGTGTGTGTGTGTGTGTGTGCGTGCGTGCGTGCGTGCGCACGTGCGTGCGCGCGTGCGTGCGTGCGTGCTTGTGTGCGTGTTTCTGAAATTGCGAAAGGGTGATCGAGTTTCCCATGATTTTGCTGTTCTCCAAGTATTATATTCTTTAATAAAGAGAGAAAGAAAAAAAGAAAGAAAGAAAGAAAGAAAGAAAGAAACGGGGCCTGTGAAAAAAAATTGTTTAGGAGTAGAAGTAGAGAGAGAGAGAGAGAGAGAGAGAGAGAGAGAGAGAGAGAGAGAGAGAGAGAGAGAGAGAGAGAGAGAGAGAGAGAGAGAGAGAGAGAGAGAGAGAGTTAGGGCACGGCAAGGCAAAGCAAGGCAAGGCAAGGCAAATTCTTTTATTTCGATGATAATGAAGATAGATAGATAGATAGATAGATAGATAGATAGATAGATAGATAGATAGATAGATAGAGACAGACAGACAGACAGACAGACAGACAGACAGACAGACAGACAGACAGACAGACAGAGAGAATGAGAGAGAGAAACAGACAGATAGACAGAAACAGAGGATGAAACAGAGACGAGGACGAGGAGTAGGTTGCCAATATGGCTGAAGAAAGGTAAGGCAAAAAAACAGATTTTGTTTTTATAAAACAGTTAGCTCATACCCCGACACTGTCAGTCGTCAATGATATACTGCCTGACCCTTCTTCTCTCAGGAGCAGTATAAAGCTACCCGGACTAAACTCCGCCCCCCTTGTGCCAGGAATTAGATCTCTGCGATAATAACATATGGTAACGTATCATTCAGCTTGATAATATGACATCCTAACAAATCCCCCCTTTTTAGGCTGGGGGGGAGCTGGGCTGACAAAGCCACATACAGTGAGGAAGACAATGGCCTGAAAGGATTTCTCTTCGGGGAGGGACACCTGCTGTGTTCTTCTTTTGTGCAGTAGATGTGTGACACCAGCGAGGCATGAAAAGCAGCAGCTTTAGTTTTGGCATTGGATAGTTGGAGGGGTGGTTTGTATTGCCAGCCTTGCGTGTCTTGTAAGCCTGCATTGGAGACGTCAGGCTTGAGGAATCCCCTCACCTGGGTCTGGAATGCGGTCTGAACATCTCTCATTCCCGTGTGAAAAATTTTCTTGGGCTATATTGAGTTAAAGTCTAGGGGGGGGGGGGGGGGGTTGTGTAATGATATTTGTTTGTCTTTTTTTTTTTTTTGGACAAATCTGAGTATTATTGTTGGTGTTTTGATGAGCGAGTTCTTGAGCTTTATGTTATTGATTCTTTTTTTTTTTTTTGGAAAAGAAAAAAAAATGGGGGAGGTGGGGTCAGAAAGGGTTAATACTTTTGGGTGGTAAAAGTGTGTTTATAGTCTCGGTGATTGATATGAAGTGGGTTAATGCTTGAAACCTTTTCCACTTTGAAGTTGTTAGAGGAGAAGTCATTTGAAGGACGTGGGAACCGGATACCTTTTTGCGTTGGGGGGATGGGGGAGGGGGAGGAGAGGGTGGGAATCTATACACAGGCCTGTGAAGACGATAGAGAAAGACGATATCGCCTGCATCGCTAACAACAGCTTACATTTCTGCAATAAGAGAAGGGCACTCGAAGCCACTAGGTTTTTGAATCACAAAAGAAGTTTAAAGAAAAAATACCACCGAGATAGATCATTAAATCAGGCAGAAAAAAAAAAAAACGGAATCATAATAATAATACACTGAATTGAAGACCAGTGTCAAATCATAGCGGTAGACATCAAATTTTTTCTGTCTGCCTGTCTGTCTGTCCTGACAGGCAGACGGGAAAATGGCCAACACCATGGACACAGTCACTCATCATCACCCTCCCCAAGAA